>JXSR01S011112.1:458639-470698 GCA_000969725.1 Ophiothrix spiculata
ATATTTTATGGTTTAAAAGTATAGATTTTGTATTACCAAGTTTGTGTATGATTTTTATATTGATTTTAACCATTTTCTATAGGCCCTATTTAAAACAAAACAATGTTCAAAAAATGCTTCTTTGAAGTCTTTTTTTTTTTTTGCTAACGGGCTTTCGTGCATGGGTTACTGAGCCGGTGGCTCTCTGGTTTTTACTTATCACAGAAGGTCATTAGGTCACTGTCAGATCTAAAGACTCCCAAAAAAGTATCGCCTCACCTCGATCAAATGGCTCCTGCGCCAATACGGAATACGCAAACGTAATTTAAAGATTGTGTGCACAAGCGCTGGAGTTTCAGCTTTTATTTGACACCCTATTTCTGACAATTGACTGAGAAACACCAAAGTTATGATCTTTTAAAACCCTCGAGGTTGTTTTGTAAAAGTTGCTAATTTCATTTTTTGCACTGCACAAACCAGTAACGCAAAAATAAGGATCAATATGAGAGGTAAGTGAGTTTAGTCAATGAAGCAAGCTCATTAGAGGTTGAATATCGGTGCACCATTTTTTTTTAAAGGCTAGTAATGCCTACCAACTGAATCTGAAGTTTAGATCGTTTCTCATCATTAATTAGATGAAAAAATTAATATCTTGATGGATGATGCACACAATATTCAAATTACGTTTGCGTATTTCGTATTGGCGCAGGAGCCATTTGTTTGTGGTGAGGCGATACTTTTTTGGGAGTCTTTACCTCCAGTAGATATTGTAATCAATCAATATCCCTTCAACTTTTATTTTATTTGTATAACAACATCTCTAAATTACACAAATTTATATGGTTTTCTGTGTAACAACATGACAACAGCTACTAACTCTGAAACGACAATCCCCGACTCTGTTTTCATCAGATGATTCATGAAGTAAAATTTTACATGATTCTTGATGTTTACTTACAGGTGGTCTTGATTCCAGTTTAGTCGCTGCCCTTGTAAGCAAGCTAGCTAAAGAATCTGGTATCAAATATCCCCTCCAAACATTCTCTATAGGAATGGAAGGCAGTCCAGATGTAGTAGCTGCAAGAAAGGTAAGCTTACTCAACAAGGGATGGTTTGCAATCTTTGAATAAACTGTTGGTACAGCTAAAACAGAAATGTTTAAATGAGCCCCTCTCCCTCACTTCATTGTTGAAAGGCGCCATGTTGGTAGATTTGTTGTAGCATTTCTCAACATTGTTCAGTGATGTGAGGAGGAGGGAAAGATCGTGAATTAAAGAAGGGTTAAAGCTATACTTTGAACATTGTTCCAAAATCATGTAAAAATGCATTAGGACAATTACTCTCAAATATGTGATGGCTCACCGACTTTGCAGTTGATATCGATTATGATTTTATCATATCATCTGTTACAGCATTTTCTAAGCTTTAAAATGGCAGCTTACTTGTTGAAATTGATCAAGGTGATCAAATTTTACAACAGAAAATCTGCTGGAAATTCTTATTATTTTCTTCATTTTTCACCGGTTTCTTACTTACTTACTTACTTACTTATATACTTGGTTGATTAGTCCTCTTTGCCGATGGGCAGACCTCTCAATCTTTTTTTAAAAGTAGCCACATTTGGTGCAGAAATAGCATGATCTGGCAGGTTGTTCCAGGGGGTGACCACTCTATTGCAAAAGAAGTGGCCTGCTAATTTGGTTCTGGTACGCCTGAGGAACAGCTTGTTTGAATGACCCCTAAGCTCTTTGTGGGGAAGGGTGAAATACTTTTTGGCAGGAATCTTATAACAAATGTTTATGTATTTGTATGTTTCTATTAAGTCAGTCTTTGAACTTTCTTCTCCTTTCTGCCAAAGTCTCCACATAACAAGGCCTAAGCAACGTTTCTGCACCTTCTCTAACATATTTATATTCTCTTTGGTTGATGGGCTCCAAACAGGTGACACATATTCCAGTGATGGTCGGATTAGAGAATTGTAGAGTATATTCACTTTCTCCTTGTCAAATCCAGTGAAACATCTACGGAACATGGCAATCTTCTGTCGAGCCTTCTTGACAATATCTTGGATGTGCTTAGTCGGGGATAAAGTATTGCAGACTTTAACTCCCAAGTCTTTTTGATCTTGCACTTCTTGCAGGTAAACTCCATTCAAGGTATAATGGTACTCAAGGGCTTTCTTGATACGAAGAACCATACATTTCTCAGCATTGAATTCAAGGAGCCATAACCTCGACCATACTGTAAGGGAGTTTAAGTCACTTTGCAAATTGTCACAATCAGCAATGTCATTAATTTCATTATAGACTTTCGTATCGTCCGCAAACATCTTGGCGTTTGATGAGACACAGTCGGGAATATTGTTATCATAAAGCAGAAATAAGATGGGCCCTAGGATCTTGAAAAGTGTTCTGTCGCAAAGTCCCCCTTTTCGGGGCGAGCCATCACATATACACAAAAATTGTCCCAACACATTTTTTTCAAATATTGTAGCTAAAGAATCCAGAATCAAATTGCTCCAACTACAGACAAAACAATAATTTATTGGACAGATTAAACAAAAATCCCGAGTGAAGGGCCCTGCTGTTTGTAAATGCAATCCCTACCCTGGATTTTGTTTCCATTTTCCAATCAATTTTTGTTGTGCCTATTATATATCAGAAGCATCACTATTGCTGAAGTTGATAAATTTGTTTGATAACAGGTTGCCAAGCATATAGGAAGTGAACATCATGAAGTCTCTTTCTCACCCGAAGAAGGCATCGCTTGCGTCGAAGAAGTCATCAAAACATTAGAAACATATGATATCACGACTATACGAGCATCTGTAGGTAAGTAAAATTAAACATTTGGTAAAATTAACATTAAGGGAAATAAGTATATGAAGAGTTTGTTTCCAAAAGGGCCTAAATCCACTTTTGGTCATTATTATGTTCTGAGCTGTACGATTTCCAAAAAAATCGGACAGGGATATTGGACAGAATACAAAATATCAGATTTTGAACATAATAATGATAAAATTGGATGGATTTTTTTGCATGATACTCAAAGATATTGGTCTCGCTATGAGTTTTAGAAATATCGATTTATGTCAAACTTGAGTTATTGGGGCTATAGTGTAGTACTATAGTAGTAGTTTAATGGAACAAATCCATTTTCCTGAAAGTTGCTCTCATAGAGTTTACCAGTACACAAAAATCTGTGTTTGTTTCCAAAAGGGCCTAAATCCACTACAGTTTGTTTCCAAAAGGGCCGAAATCCATTTTAGGGTGTAAACAAACCTCTCAATAAAAAAATAAGCAATAAAGTTTTGATTTCCATAAATGATGTCACTGTAGTGAGAGGACCTATACCTAACTTGTGAAGCAGTAAAAACTCAAAAATAAATTAAACATGAAAAGAAATTATCCGTTTGCTGATTTTCAGATGGATTTAGGCACTTTTGGAAATAAACTCTAAATGAAGAAAGCATTCCCCCAAAAAACAAAAATCAACTATGGGTAAAAATTTAGTTATTGGTGCCATTATGTAGTACTATATAGTAGTAAATTCATGAAACCAAAGTATTTTTCCCAGAACTTGCTTTAATTTAGCTTGACAGTGCACAAAAATCTTGGTTTCTTTCCAAAAGGGCCTAAATCCAGTTTATTTCCAAAAGGGCCTAAATCCACTTCATAGTGAAAATAAAACTCTCTATAAAAAAATATTATAACGCTCTGATTTCCGTGAGTGGTTTGCAGTTTTGTCAGAGTGCTAACGCCTAACATTTAATGCAGTAAAAACTTGAAAATGATTTTACCATTTCAAGGAATAAGTTTTCGCTGATTTTCTCAGAACTATGAAAAGTGGATTTAGGCCCTTTTGGAAACAATCTCTTCATATCATGTTCCACACATCAAAGTGATAATTAGTAGAAACAGTAAAATACTGATTATCCAAGATACAAATCTGAAATCTTGGGAAGCCTAGCCCACAGTCTGTCAACGCGGCTGTATGAAGTGGTGTAGCCAGAGAGGGTGCAAATGGCCGCGCCCTCAATATATCATAATTCGGTCTTAAGAGATTGTATTTCAATAAATTTGTACCACTGTCGTTAATTTTTGATCGAAGTGGATTTGTCGTGTGATTGTGATCGACATCGTTTTTGAGTAATATTTGAAAAAACATTTTAAAAAATATGTCGCAAATTTGATCTCATAACCAAGATAGGTAAGAAATTTGACATTTTGGAATAGTTTTCTGTTCACTTGCGAGACTCTTAATTTTTTTTTTTTGCTTTTAAGTTTTTAACACTATGTGGAAAAAATGGGTGCACCTTTAAGTTTATGTCTCTTGTCTGTTGTCTTTAAATATTGAAACCCTGGCTACGCCACTGAACCGGCCAAATGGGTAGATAGGGGGAAGAGGGGATGATGTTAAATCAATAGGCCTTCAATCCTGCCTTAATCTTCGGCCATTTTCTACTCTGAAAGGCTTGATTGAAGGACAAATATTCTATATGTATAACTTGAATGAAAGGTAGTTAAGGTTAAGATACATATATGAAATTTTGTTCTTGTAACCAATAGCGCACATCTTTTGATCAATAATATTTGTGTGACCGTTCCTTTTCAGGTATGTATCTTATTTCAAGATACATAAGGAAAGAATCCGACACCGTGGTCATATTTTCTGGCGAAGGTGCTGACGAAGTTGCTCAGGGTTATATTTACTTCCATAAAGCTCCCACACCAGAAGAAGGCGATGATGAATCCAGGAGACTACTGAAAGATATATATTTGTATGATGGATTGAGGGCAGATAGGACCACTGCTGCGCATGGGTAAGTGGCATTGCCACAATCAATGAATCGTATCATAGAGTAGCAGGGACTTTTGTTTGAAATTTGCTGGGGCTCTATCAAAAGCTCTCCAGAAGTCCCCTGACCTGCGTTCTCCAAAATTAGTTAAAATAGCAATACAAAACCCTTCATAACTTTGCAACAAAAGGTCGGATTTAAAAAATTCAAACGGTTTTAGATTCTACTTTAGATCACCTGCTTTCATTTACAGGCCATTTGAAAGAATTTGAATAATAATTTAAAAATTGCCTGAAGTGTCTAATATAACAAAATTCATCTTTCAATGTAATTTAACACTTTTGTTGTATGGCATGTTTCATTTCAGTCTGGAGCTTCGCGTCCCATTCTTAGACCATTACTTCACCTCTTATTTTCTGTCCATTCCTGCTGATATGAGATGCCCAAGAGAAGGAATAGAGAAATACCTTGTGCGGAAAGCATTTGATAAGATGGACTTGATCCCAGATGAGATCTTATGGAGGCCTAAGGAAGCATTTAGTGATGGCGTTTCCTCGATGAAGAAATCTTGGTATGAATCGCTGCAAGAATATGTTGAAACAGTGGTATGTATATACAAAATTCATTTACCTCTTTTCACGGCATTGGGCCATTCCAGATGTATTCTACCACCCATGGAAGGCACTTCTGGAATTGGAAGTAAAAATGACAGCTGGAATTCATGTGCCAGCACAAAAATCTATGGGAGGCTTCTGGAATTGGGGTGCAAAATAGAATGAGAACAAATTTACAAATTTGACCGCCGGAATTCCAGATTTCCTGAGTTAAAATAACTTGAATTTCAACAATTTGCTGTGCCTTCCATACCCTCCAACTTGAATTGCTGGCCAAAATAACAGCTGGAATTGGAATCCTGAATAGACGACTTTCTTGTGTCCCATAATGCATCTTGAAAGTACCGCAAATGCGGGACCTTGTGCCTAATCTTGCTCAGTCTACCATATTAGAAGTTCTGCGCATTGCGCACAACTAGACTGTGCAGTTTGCGGTACTTTCAAGATGCATTATGGGACATACGAAAGTGGTCTATTGAACTCCAACTGGAAGTACCCTATTTGGACATGCTTTCATAGAGGGGGGGGGGGGGTGAATACATCTAGAATAGCCCGTTAGTCAGAGCAAATTTAAATAAATTATTTAGAGCATCTTATTAGAAATGAGCACACCTTGGAGATATAAATTCCTGACTTTTAATCATGAGGCATTGAGAGTTGTTGGTTTCAATCCTAAGGGTTACATGTCCACTTCTTGGAAGGTAACAGGCTCACATCGAAGGAGGTGTGGCAATGTACTTCATCTGAAATTAGAAGTTGAATCTGACCAAGTCGCTTTTAACAACGTCAGATTAAAAGTGGATGTAAAATTACCCATTGGTGTGATATTTGTATTCATGTACAATTGTACATATGTTATAAATATATTTGATTGAATAAAATTCTGTTTATTTGTCATTCATTTAAACTAGGTAACCGATGATATGATGGAAGAATCACCAAACCGATTTCCATTTAACCCTCCCAAAATCAAGGAAGCCTATTACTACCGGCAGATCTTTGAGCAATTATACCCAGCTCAAGCTAAATGGATTCCGTATTACTGGATGCCAAAGTGGTCTAAAACCAACGACCCATCAGCTCGTACACTTCAACACTACAAAGATTCTGATGTGCAAGAAAAAGACGACAAGATTACAGAATGAGCATGTGCCGATATTTGGAACAAGGTGGTGTAAGGTTTTAAGACTTTGATTGATCAACTGGTGTCAAAAAAATTAAATAATTTGTGGTTCCGAATCTTATTTGTTTCCTTTCATACTTCTAGGGACCCAGGGAAGTCAGGGTTAATTCTTTTACTTTCTCCAGTCAGGGAAAAGTCATGGAATTTGATAAAACAATCAGGGAATTTTGATTGTCCCAAAAATTGAAAGTAGTCAGTCAGACTGACTCATTGTCTTTGATGTGTCAGGTCGCTGTACTTTCATATGCATAGTCATCGTATTTGAAAAGTTACATGTTTTTATGTTTTTTCGTCAAAATTATAGTCATGGAATTTGGGATTTCATAAAGGAAGAATCAGGGAATATTTATTTTCTTAAAATAGTAGGAACCCTCTGATTCTTTAAAATCTGTGGACCTGGCAAATATGTATTCATAATTTCTGAACAGTTTTAACACAAAGAAAATGTAATTCAGATACTAGTGATACAAGTGATCCTTTTTATTGATGTTTCAAGAGTTGTCACTCATGCTACAGTGTGACTAGCACTTTATTCAGACACTCTTTACTTAGATTTAAACATCTAAGTCGTTCTTTTTTTCATATTGAATGTATTTCTTAGACATAGATGTGTCTAATCTTGAAACTGTATTTTTTATATGCAAACATACAATCAGCATTACGTCTTTGTGAAAATAACCATTTGAATTGGTTGTTTGCCAATACATATACTTAATTATTGTAAGAAAAAAAATGCAGATGATAAATTGTTAAGTATTGAATTTACCTTTGAAACAAACACAAATGGCGATTTATAAAACATATTTAAACATTTTTTTTGTCTGTGTGCCTTTATATAAATCAGTGAAAGTATTCTTGATACTAAAATCTATATTTTCTACTTGTCATCAGTCTAAATTTATACTTAAGATGTTTATATTTATTGAATTATATTGATAGACTTTCATAATTGTTGAAAAACTTTATTAGCTGTAGGAGAGAGTCTTAGGTCAAAGCCATGATGATTTTAACATGCATGCAAAACTTTGTTTAAATTTTTCTCTATCGGTCCATGCTTAAGTGTCCAAATGCACATATATTCAGTTTAAATTTTAACCCTTTTGGTCCTGAATTTCCATATACCGTAGGTGTATACAGCCTATACTGAATTGATATGCTCTAAATACGAATTGGAACACCAGAGCGTTCTCTCGTAAGCTCCTTTGGAAACGCTCAAGCGTTCTATCGGATGGAAAGGGTTAAAATTAGACAATATTTTGTTGAAATGAATGAATTTTAATGGGCATAAATATTTTGTAGTGTAAGGAGATGGCTATATATGTTGAAAATGCATAGATTGGTCTCAGTTGTCATGTATGGACAGGTCATGCAGTAATTGTTTTATGCAATTTTTATTTGCCAAAGTTATGCCAAATAATGTCATATATTCTTAAATGTAAGTTTTAGGTAATTTTTTCTGGATTGATTTTACAAGTACAAACCATTTCTGTTTGGTAGAATGTGGATTATTTTATTTTGCTTGTTATTTTATTTTCTCAGGAGTAGACCTACTAAGATTCATAATTTTATGTCAAGTATATTCATAGTATGTTATTTTGCTCCTAAAGAATTAGACAATAATAACTGCGCACCATCTTTTTTGAGGTCATTGTTTAAAATCAGAGGTGTTTGTTTTGGGCCAAGGTACTTTTCGCTCCCGAAGAAAAGTAACGAGGCACAAAACAAACACCAATGATTTTAAACAGTGACCATAAAATAGATGATGCAAAGTTATTATTGTCATTAATTACCGCACTTTCGACATTTTTAATGCCTTTAATGAAGAAATACTTTATTAACTTATTTCTTACTTAAAGGTCTTCTTATCCCTATAAGAGAATTTCGATCAGTCCAGGCGTGACAATCATCGCGTAGTATGATAAACGCATATGTGTGTGGCGCATACGCGCGCTTGATTGGCGTTTTATGAGAAAAGGCATTCACCGCTAATGACATCGCATACGCGGGCCATTATAAGAAGTCATTATTACCTGATAATGACCGCGCAGTTGTTTGCGTAAAACAAGAAATAATTGTAATTGATTGGATCGCGCTATCAAGCAGGTTATTAATAGGCAATCAACACCTCAGGTAATTGTCTCCATGTATTGTATTGACTGCTCATTAGGGCAATATTATACAAATATACTGACTTGAAGATCTCTGGTTAAAACTATGGACCTGAAGTGACTAAAATTTAAAATAGCTAAATTTTAGTCACTGAAGGACCATAGTTTTAATTCAGAGATCTGAAAAATGTCAGTATATATTTGTTTTACATACTGTATTAATAAGTTTTTAAATAATGTAATTTTTACTTGCCCAATGGCCTAATTCAATGTATCTTATTAAAAAAATGCACTAACAAAATGTTATAACCATGAATGCAAGCAATAGGTTAATGTGGGTATTTGCTTGTGTGTCTAAGTTTGTTGTGCGCAAGTCCTTGCGTGAAAGTGAGGCCTATAAATTACGCAGAAAACTCGTAAATAGTCTTTTAAAACCCATAAATAGTCTTTTCAAAAGAACTATATATGGGGTTTTCTCAAGATGGTTGAAACTATTTGAAATAATGTCATTGGGTATCAACACGCATAAATTTATTGCAGTATATAATAAAATGTTTGTCCAAAGTGATCTTGAGGCTATATACTATAATAGTACAGCATAATAGTATCATCGTCTTAAGATCACGGAGGGAAAGAGAAGTCAATAATTGTTTTATATACATATTTTGTTTTGAGTGGACAATAGTCTACAGATAATGAATATTTATGAGTGTGATGTTATGAATATTTTTATGAGGTGAAATATGATGTGTTCAATTTTCACAAGACAATGCCAGGTGAAATGGAATACATCATATTTCACCGATTTGAAATATTTGTTCCATTGCACGAATGTAAAGCTCTTTATTTGTTTTATATAACAAGGTCTAAAAATTTTGACTGGCTCGAATCAGTCAGTATATAATTCAATATATCTCAGGGGAATTTGCACTTATCAATAATTGTGCATTTACGTAATCTATCAATTGCATTGCTCGCCCAGGATTACTTGACGTCTACCCACACTTACGCAATACAGTAGAAGTCACATTAACTGTAGGGACAGTCCCTGATTCTGATAATAGCTCTGTCTAAGCCATGTATTTTCCAGAATCCACTAGCCAAGCTACAAGCCAAGTATCTGGATACGTCGGCTCGGCTGCGCGCCACAACCTCACTGCTTAGTCACTAAATTGATTTGGTCACTGGATGTATATTGGTCAGAGGATTTAATAAATAAAAGGGAAGGGTTAGTCGAGGGATCTGGGCAAGATCTATCTTATAATAAAGAAGCCCTGATATCCGAGACGTCCCTATTTGCTTACTATGTTTGCTATGCATACCATTGTGATGCTGTTCATTCTGGGATTAAGAGGTTGGCAGGTCTGAAATTCCTATGTATGTAGGTAGTTTATTTTTATTTTATATAAAGTTCATATGTATGTAGTGTCTTTTTATCTTAAATTATTTTTATCTTATTTATAGTGTTATATAGATTTAGAAATTTAGGTTTAGTTATAGTTTTGCAGACCATTACTTAACTTTATTTTTGGGGAGGCGTGTAATGAAAGAGGTGATCAAATATGTCATTGTTCACCGAGACACAAAAAAGGATAAATATTGTGAACAAAATATTGAAATATGTCTGAAACTTAATTTTGTAATGATTTGGGAAGAAAACTGTCTGCTAAATAATGAGCATAAACAGTATTCAGTATTGATGTGGAAATACCACAGGAGGGTAATAAAGTGGAACTTAATTATACATGTCTATGAGTTTATTCATTCTGACTTTTAAGTGAATTTGGATAGTAGTTGTAGTTTTTCACTGTAGCTACAAAGGATAATGAATTGGATTGCACACACCTGTGGGCTGCTCTGGAAAAATGAGAGGAAAGTCGCATATCTGCTTTTTGAATAAATGGCATCTAAAGTAAAAATAGGGTAAAAAAGTCGAATAAAACGCTTTAATCAGGGATGCAAGTGACAAAACGTTTAAAGGCCTGAAAAAGTAAGGAAAAGCCTGAAAATGGTGTAAAAATGTCCAAAAATAGGCTGAAAATGAATAAAAATAATAAAATTTGACAACAGAAAAGCCTGAATTCAGGCAATTGCCTGAAAACTCGCATCCCTGTTTCATACATAAATGTTTACCTATAACTAAAGTTTTGAAAGTCAACTTTGCTGGGAAGTGCAATTATTCACGGTTAATTGATTGCATGTTGCTATTATACACTGTAGTAATCAGTATCTTTGAAATCGATTTGCAGCTAACTTTTGTTGCAATATATTTAGTGGGCGGCTTTGGATTTCGATCTCTAAACGAAGATTGGAGAAAGAAAGTGTGACATATTATATATCATTCAAAAGCTGAGATGATAGAGAATTGAAATTTTGTCATAAACCCAATTTTGAAATTTGCGACTTTCCTCTCATTTTGCCAGAGCACCACTCATATGTATGACCTTTCATAAGCGAAATATGGAAGATGTCCATCAACATCCAAACTAAGGTTTCCACTTGTTTATGATGTAATTTAGTTGACAGAAACTGGACCCTTTTACATTTTAATATGCAAAAACTAATTGCAAGCCAAACTACTAAGGTGTCCCAACTCTTTTGCTCCAGAATTTCTTTTTCACAAAAGAAAACGCTCTATTTGGACGGAAGGCTGCTCAGAGCGCCACAGGGTATTCACTTATGATAGCTGTAGATCGCCAGGATTATACTTTTTGCTAAAATTGATGATGGCACTAGATACCTCTTTGTATCGGGCCGATTTCCGATTTTTACAGATATTTTTTATAGGTTACGCTGGAAATTATAATTCCGTCCAATCATGCACGCTTTCATACCTGCCAACATTGTGAAACCTAAAATCGGGACAAAAAGACGCGCGCGCGCGAGGCGTTCGTCGGAGGTCCAGGGGGCGGGGGTCCTAGCTGGGGTTCAAGGGGGCGCTTTGAAGCTGTAGAGATTTCAACAAAGTAAAAGCCAAGGAAACATTATTTTCATACTTTCAACTGATGTATTAAAGGTTGAAAAAACCCATAGCCATGTATTGTAATGAAGTGAGCATGTGCATACTTTCTGGAGTTGGTAATTTATTCATGATTGCAACTCAAGTAGATGAGGGCCATGGCAGCCTGGTTCAAGGGCCCCTTAAGGGCACTGATGGGACCCTAGTGGGGGTTAAGGGGTAAAGCCCCACCCATTAGTAAGAGGACTTCTGCACATCCAACACCACAGGAGAGACCATTTCAATAGGTAAACTAACAGCAAAATGTTGTACTCAAGGGCAAAAGTGTGTCCAAAATAAACAACATGTTTGACATTATGACCCCCTGTAAGGGCCCAAGTCCTGCTCAAGGGGACCAGCTTGGGTGCACTCTACTCCT
>JXSR01S011112.1:471195-484384 GCA_000969725.1 Ophiothrix spiculata
GCTCAAATATGTGTTCCAAGAGCACAAATATTTATTGACTACATGTCCCCTTGCGACTTTCCTTGCCTTTATTAACAGCTTTTTTGAGATTCTGGCCCAAATATATGCCACAAGACCATAAATATTGGCGACTTTTCCTTGTATTTTATTTTTTTCAATATCTCAAAATCGGGACGTCCCGATTTTTGGCCATTTTGAGAGTTGTAAATCGGGACGATCCCGACAAAATCGGGACAGTTGGCAGGTATGCGCTTTTGCAAGCTGCTGTGAGTGGCTTTCTGGAGGTCATGGTATAATAATAATAACAACAAGATACAATTTAGCAAAGAAAAAAGTGTTTTATTTCTGGCAACCACACAGGTATAATAGTTACCATACATAGCGATAAATATACAGACAAAGTTGGCAAAATATATAAACAACTTTATAGTGCATTGAACTGTGTAACAAATAGAATTCAAAATAAACCCAAGATTTTGTCTTGTATAGCAATAAAAATTTAAGGACACCAAAAGTACAAACAAATCATAATCCGAAAAATAATTATAAACAATTCACAAAATATACTTGATCAATAAACATGGATCTAACTTGTTCATCAATGTCAAGTGCAAGAAAACGAGAATGAAATCTTTGCTTAAGTATGCTATGATAGGTGAATTAAAATCAAAGGCATGTACCCAACTTTACAAATATGGATCGATCAGATCAGTCTTGTCACTGTGCATCATATGTCTATGCTTTTTGTCTCACAAAGAAGTTAGTTAACCAAAATTTCAATGCCACATAGTTCAAAAACTGAATCAAAGTGAACAGTTAGAGTCAGTGACAATAATTTGCTTTGTTGAAAAAATGAACAAAATCCATGCATTAGTTTTCTAGAATAGCATCTTTGATTGCATGCGCATCCTGTAAATTACTGAAGGATTTTACAACTATAAAAAGTGTCCCAACTCCTTCAGAACTTAAAATGCTAACTTTTTAAAACTAACATCTTGTTCTAGGCTTTCGCCAAGGAAACCCAACTTGGTACTTAGTATGAAGTAAGCTAAAGGAAGGTTATTTTCTGGGGTGCAAGATGTTTTTATATTCATTTTTTGAATGCAGGAGGAAGACCGGAGTACCCATCGAAAAACCTGCGGAAGTGAACATGGACTGAAAAGCAAATGCACACATGAATTTTGTTCATTTTTGCATCAAAGCAAGTATGGACATCACTTAATATTGTCATGGACGTACACTCTCTGGTATGTAATGTTTGAGCTATAAGCTGTTGAAATTTTGGTGACTTCTGTTTTAGACACAAAATAATCTTGGATACATAATCTTAGGCACATGGTAGATAAGGCCAAAAAAAAAAAAAAAAAGCTGACACACGCATTTGTAAAATCGGGCGATTTTGAAAAAAACAGTAATGCAAAGATTTTTTTTATTTCAAGATTTTTTTAAAAATATTTTCCAAAAAAAAAATTGGAGAAAATTTGATTTTTTTCCCACCCGAAACGAATTCATATTTCAACTTTGATACGTCCAAAATCTTGCGGCAAGCTCGTATGAGAAAGATTGCAACTGCAGTTCGTCATCTATTGTGTTCTTGTGTCGACATTAAGTGTGCGTTACTACAACTTTCACTACAGTAAACTTTAACAGGCTCACTTGTTTTTATCATAGACTTTGCTTTGTATTTATTGTGTATTTTGTAATTTTGGGTGACCGAATATAGTTTGGAATCTTGAAAAAAAAAATACGCATTTCGCATTACTTTTCAAATCACTCATCAGCTTTGAGATAAACCTTTCTTTTTTGGCCTAACACAGTTGGTTTACTTTAATCGCACAACATATAGTTTGTGTAAAGATTGCATATCATGCGATGAATATCTAAAACCTCTTAATGGACCATAAGAATCATTACACTCACATCATTAACTCTGACAAAGCGACCGCAATTTGCTGATATCAGTAACTACTGTTTACGGGTTCAAGCTAAGGATCATTGGTTAATTCTGAATTATGACCACCAACCCAATTCATGTTACGATCAATGTATCCACGTTAGTTTGAACAAGGTAACATAGCAACCCGTGGTATTTCAATGTACTTGAGCAGCGAATAGAAGTCATTAACAGCAAATATCTACTGTTATTGTTGTTTCAAATAATTTTCGGACAGAGCCTTGCGTCACCGTATTGCGTGTGCAATTTACGCAAATACGCAATGCTTTCCATGCGCACGTGATGTTGCAGTAGTCTGTTATTACTGATTGGTAATGACATTGCGTACTTCCCAATGTCCTGCGCTTGTCATAGCTTGTAGATACGCGTTGGCTGTGTTCAAATTGTCAGTTCCTGTCCGAAATTTATTTGAAACAATAATAGTAGTAAACACAAAGCAAGGAACCTTGAGTGATATGAAGACATACCACTATGCATGCGCAGTAAACATACATTCTGTAACGACACTTTTCAAGCACATTTTGTTTCAAAGTTAACTTGTAATCATCTCACAAAGTGCCAAAGAAAGTAAATCAAGCATGCACTTAGTCCAAATTCATCACATATGTGATCCACCGTATCTAAAGGAACAATTTTGCTACCTTTGACAAAATCTTCATTTCTATATTACTTTAACAAGAATAAAATAGGCTTTTGAATGAGACCTTGGTTTTGAAACTTGCTCAATTTTGAAGATGTTATTTTCATTATAATTGAAAAGCTTAATTTGTCTGGGTCCAAAACTTGCTTGGCTGTATTATTGTACCTCTTGATGTGGTGGGTCACATATGGGTTTCATAAAGCACCAAATTCTTGCCTGGACATATACCATAGGTGGATATATAGGCCTGTATTCCAGAAAGGTGTTTAGCTAAATCAAGGTTTTATTTCTCATCAACAGCACGACTCATTGAACTGTTCTGCTTGAAAGCTGCAATGATGCATATCATTCCTGGACAGTTGATGCTCAGTTAAACAATGGTTTAGCTAAACATCTTTCTGGAATACGGGCCATATTGTTTAAGTCTAGAAATAAAAACTTTTCGGAAATATGCATAAAACTTGAGGAACAAGTTTAGTTACTCTTAAAGTGAAATTTTGTATCATATCATACTATTCTTTCTAGTCTTTGTATTGTTTTTAAACATCTATTCTTAATAAGATATTCATTTAAATCAGTTCAACTAGACTTGGTTTTGAAACAGCAGAGTTTAATGTCCTATCCCATACTCAACATCAGGCTCTTTGATATAAACTTTGAATTTGTCATACAAAGGAGAATCAAAGATGTTTTAATCTTGTGTTTGTTTGTCTTCAATCAGGTCACAGGATATGGGCCTTTTTCATGGAAAACCAACATACAGCCCAACAATGCTTTCTGGAAGGGAAGAAAGTCCAGTTGGATAAATTTAAGGGAAGATCTGCACCAAAAATTGGGTTTTTTTTATTGAAGATGGTATGAACTTCATATTTGGTGTCTAGGATACTTGGGTGACCTGAAAAACAAAACAAACAAAAAAAAAATCACCTAATTTGCATATTTAATTGGCGACCATCTTGGATTTTTGGTGTCGGATTTCAAAAGAGTAAATGTCCCGAACCATAGTTGCTAGAGACTTCATTCTTTTTTTAAATGAAAGAGAAAAGGAAAACTAAAAAAAGTATGGAATTAGATTTTTTTCTTTTGACTTAGTTTTTTTAATAGCAAAAATAATCCCAAACAAAATAAGTGCACCGTATGCAAAAACGAACAAAAATATAAAAAATCTAATTCCATACTTTTTTTAGTTTTCCTTTTCTCTTTCATTTAAAAAAAGAATAAAGTCTCTAGCATCTACGGTTGGAGACATTTACTCTTTTGAAATCCGACACCAAAAATCCAAGATGGCCGCCAATTTAATATGCAAATTAGGTGATTTTTTTTTTGGTCGCCCAAGTATCCTAGACACCAAATATGAAGTTCATACCATCTTCAATAAAAATACCTATTTTTGGTGCAGATCCTCCCTTAATTAAATATCATCAAATATTGCTATCAGGATGATTGACAACATTCAGAACAGAATTTCTTAACTTATGATGATTGCAGTAAGAAAATGCCAGTATAGAGGTTTTCTTGCCTTACGAACACAGTTAGATTTACATAAACCATATCCAACTTTATAACCAGTCAAAAAGTTTTGTGCTTATCAACCTTTGGGTGTAAAATGCTGCATACATATTATAAACATCACATTCTCCAAAGTTTGTAAACAAAACAAACTGCAATTTTTTTTTAAACAAAACAAATTTCACACATACAATCAGTACATAATTCTCAACAAATTTCAAATCTTTTACTCAAAATAATAATAATTGGGTGAAAATTAAATGAGTTGGCTAATTAAAAAAATCTTAATATCATCTGCTAGGCAAAATTGAATCATAATCTTGTATACCTCTCCGTGGCATAAAATCATTTCATTAGTTGGAACAAAATATCATATATGATAATTTTTCTATATTGTGTAGAATCTTTCAATAATTTCATTTTAAAATCAATCTATGACTGCAAAATATCTCAAAACATGATCACCTAGGCAATAAGCTAGGTCATATAGGAAACTTATTTTATACAATTCTATATTCATAAATGTACAATAAACAATATCAATAAACATATTTACAAAGATGTATATACATGTTTTTGTTTTTTCAAACTCCTCATGAGATAGTTGTGCAATATATGCCTGATTTCATTAGTGTGATAACATACTTCTTAATCAAATACTTTTTATTCACCATACATCCAAGTTTCTGACACTATTACAACAGCTACTCAAGTTTTTTTCAAAAGTTCAACAATACTAATATACAAAAATCGTATGCATTCCATGGGCATAAACCTGAAACACTTAATACATAATCATGCAAAAAACACACTTCTCATTACTCTTTATGTGTACACAGAAAAAGGGTTTATATTCTCAACATAAGCACAGCATGCCATATTTTCAATACAATCAGATAGTTCAAATATGTTCATAGGCCTAATGATATAGGCTTTGGGCTGTGACTTGCTACTATTAGGCATGAGAATGATTTTTCATGAAAAATATCTGAATTTAGTAAAATTTAACCCAAAAAACACTATAAAGGTTAATCAACCCCCAAATTATCTGAATTTGGATGACAAAATATCTGAAAATTCTCATGCCTGTGCTATCAGTTTGTAACTAAAACTGGTCATGCGAATGTGAGAAAGTTGTATCTGCAATAGCTGCCATTTTTCATAAATTTGCATTGTACACCGATTGATGTGCTGTCTATGGTCAGTGGCTCTGGAAGTGGTTCTTCAGGGGATGATGTCACCTGCATAACTATTTCCAGAGCCACTGACATATGGGAGATGGAGTCTGAAGGTTTTGTTGCACTTAAGTGAGAAGGTGTATATGTTGCTTTCATACTTATTGTAGCTTTACAGCTTTGCTTCAATTCACACTTTTGTAGCTTTGCAGTTTTGTTGCTTAACTGCTTTGTCACTTCATATTGCTTTGAGAGTTGAAATCTTCCAGTGTGACAAAAATTTGTCGATATTGATAATCTCAACGTCAGGTATCTACCGCTACGACAACTGGATGCGACTCGTTTCTTTAAAAAAAATATGTCATTCAGCGACGCTACAAAACAACACAAGTATGAAAGCAGCAACGAAGATGTCACTTATGGCAGCTATTATAAATACGACTTTCTTGCTTTCACATGACGATTTTGATCTATCATAGTGTCAAAATCCATTGTAAAGGGTGTCTCAGAATGATACATACTGAAAAGAAAATTGGGAAAAGGACTATATTGTGTCTATAGATATACAAAACCACATGATAAATCACTGAGCCAACATGAGACTAAATGAGAATGTATTTGGGTCTTTGCCTAATAGGTACATTATTCATCAATGTGCATGTATGTTATGGAGGGCATGTAACAGCATGACAAAAAGCAAACTTCCAAGAAACTGAAAAATCATGTTATTTACCAACACTGTCAAATTCGTCCTGACATATGGAGTTTTAACTTGGACACTGGCTGCAAAATTGAGAAAATGATTTGATGGTTGCTACATGAGCATGCTAAGGAAAGTACTTGACATATCATGGCAATCTCACACCACCAACAAAGAACTGTACAGGAACATGATGAACAGCGGCAGTAGGAGATATGTACCCATCAAACAATAATTTTAATCCAATTTTAAAACAAATGATGAATTTAAACAGGTTTAAAAATCATTCTGAGACATCCTCTGTACACACTACAAAGTTATGGATTGTATCTCATGCTTTTGTCCTTTCAACCTCTCATTAGTTTGCATGAAAAACATATCAGCCGTGGATCAAGATCATATGAATCATAAATATCTCGCCTCTGTGAGCGATCCATGTTGGAAGCCATCCAAATGAGCTAACACGATGATCAAAATGAGTACTGCTTGCCCGCTTTAAACTCCACGATTTCAACACAAAAGACTAAACATTATCATATTTAACTTTTGTGCAACCAATGATCTAGACTCCCATATAGCATGATACATAATCAAAGTATAGAGACTTTGGGTCATTTGGATTACAATTTTTTATACTGATATGATCATTTGTTGAAAGTTTTCATAGCATTCTAATACAAGAGGTTTCATATAAAGAAAAAGCATAGATATGTACGTGTCTATTAAAACAAGCAAAAAAACCCCAAACAAATCAAAAATACACAGAAACGCATCAGTTAACATGAATTCCAGACTTAAATACTCGCAACTGTTTTTCACTATGTTAAACAAAGATTTTCTAGTTCATTAAATTAACTATAGTAAGAAAAATACAACCTTTGCCATTTATGTGTCTTGCCCAGCAAGTTCACAAGCACATACGCACCTTTTTCATGGCCTGTTCTGTTTGATGTCACGTGAGGGTTGATCTGATAAGTAATATGACCTAAATACTGGCCTTGGTTATGTACTGACACAACTATGTCAAGAATCATATCACTTGAATGCCCAGCCTCGTGTAAAAAAGAAAGAAAGAGTTCTTTAGGCTGATGGCCAAGGATAACCCAAGAAAGCCTCTAATGAACCTTATTTCCATTGGGGTCCTAGATCTTTCTTTAATATTCAGTTTTAGTACAGGAGGAAAACCGGAGAAAATATTCCCTATACATGAATAAAGTCCACTTAAATGTAGCTCTATACTCCCAATATTTCAACATACAGTACAATGTGTTTCCTGATTTAACACCAGTTGGTTAATTTTTTCAGTGTGTGTTAATATCAGAGTACAAATTGGCTAATATAGCTATCATATATTGATGCAAAAACTCAGGAGTGTTATATATGGGTGGTCGTTCATTCATTTCATACATACAAACATACAAGGCTGTTTGGCTGTATACTTATTATACAATTATAACAACAGTTTGCATTGAAACAATTTCATAACAGCATTACAAAAATACGAAACCCACAGACATTATAAATGAAATTGACCTAAGCAATAGAAAAGAACGTTTGTATCTTTGGTAAAATCATCCTTTACAAATCTGTGGACATAACACGGCCTGTTGGTATACTGCTGGTACTGGCAGAACGCCCTCTACAAAGACGCGAGCTGAAACGATTGGATGGCCTATCATTTTCTACTTCCGTTAAACAATTAGTGGCTGTGTTGCAAGCAGAGATCTGACAGCTTTGGGTGGAGGTACTAGTCAGACCGTCGGAAGGATCGCCGATACTTTTCCACTTGGAATCGTTCACGTTCGTTTGCGACTGAACTATGGCATCATAGTTCGACGTCGAGCTGCACTCGGAGGGACACTCGCTGTCTGGTGCTGCAGCGCTAAGTTCTGAGTTAATGGAATCATTGATTGAATCATTGATACTTATATTATCCTGGAGATACGAAGGTGCCTCCGATATACGGTCACTGATCTTGACACTGTTCTTCTTGCCACTATGTCTGCGTGCTTTACCACCTTTTGATTTGCGCACCAAGCCTCCTCCCATGCTGCTTTTTAGCTCCCATACATCTTCTGGGTGTTCTGAGTTTGGTTGTGCTAGCGTAACTTGTTTGAGTGAGGCACTAGGTTGGCTGTGTTCTGTACCGGTGCTACTCCCACTGCCATGTCTGGATTTGACCGACTTTTCAATGTCTACATGGACTTCTAGAGGGGTGCGTCTGGAAACTGACACAATACTAACGGAATCTACAAAAAAAGTAAAAATTCAAAAAAAAAAAAAAGAAAGAAAATCAAGTCATCATTATTTCGGATCATTTATTTACTGAATCATTATTTTCATTAGGATTTAATAATAACCTGAAAGAGATATCTGGAGTCTGGATCAAGTTAAAGGGGCAATTCATGATCCACTTTTCACCCTCAAGGTCACCTTTATCAAAATTGAGTTTTTTAGCTTATAAGAATCGTCAACTGGTATATGTTACGATCCTCAAACCATTCTTTCATATGTGCAGGCATTTTGGAGAAAAGTGAGAAAGTGTGTCATTTTCTAATTCTTAATTATTGTCGGGGCCCCCGTCAGTAATTACAACCTATGGGGATTTTCAAAATGCTGAAAAAAATTGTAACTTGGAAACGAATGGTCGGAATTAGTTGAAATTTTCAGTATATATTTATAATGCACTCTTCTTCTTATTTAGCTTGAAAACATGCGACGTTTTTGTCCCATCAAAATCATGAATTGCACCTTTAAGTTGAGGTCTTAACAGGTAAAGCAGATTGTAAAATATAAACCATTTAAGATGAGCTTTAGTCTTGTCATACGTGCCTGGAAGAATACAATCCTAGAATCGAATATTGTCATAATGAACTGAGAGATTAAACTTATAAAAAAATACTTGATAAAATATTAAGCAGAGAACGGTTGAAACCATCCACATATCCTTTGTGGATTTAATTTGTGAGATGTTGAACGTATCAATTACGCAGTCGCCTCCCACGCGAACGTACATTTTCAAGGTGAAAACCGTCCGCTCCTACGCTGACTATTTTAAGTGTGCATTCACAAATTACTGCCACAAACAATAGTAAAGTGATCACCCAGGAGGGAGCATTATATTCCAGATATTTATTCATACACCCATACGAGCCATGTATGATCATTTTATTCCATCAATACCCAGGTCCTGAACCTTAGTTTTATAAGATGCGTGATCAGAGCAGCAACAGCTGCATCAATGTGCTTTTGTGAGATTTTGGCCCAAAATTTTGGCATAATTTTGGGCCAAACCTCACAAAAGCCATTGATGTTGCCACACAGACACCATAATTACCTGGACTTGAATATGCCTTGAAAAAAATCTTTTGAGGTTGGTTCTTTTAATTAAATATTGAGATTCATGCAATTACAGGGGCAAGGGGAAAATATACAAAATAAAATATTAATTATTATTGAAACCATTAAAGTTCCTACAAATCTTGAACTCAGCAAATGCATGCAGCAAACAAGCATATGACCTCACATAGTACAAAAGACTTTCTTTTCAAGTGATCACCGCCTCAAACAACCAATCAAGACACGCGCAGTGCATTTTCGTTATCGCAAAAGCTCTCATCATACGCACCCCGCAGAATTGATTTGTAGGAAATTGAATGATTTTGATAATAATACATTTATTTACATCATACTAGTAGGCTGCAGAATGATAGAAATAAATAAAACTAATGAAGTTAGCAACAGATGCCTAGGCACTCTTGCTGCTAACGTTACAAGCTAAATTCATTATCTAACTTGATTATTTGGACCTCCCTTCTGCTTCTGCTTTAGATACTTCACAACACTCTAATTGGAGTCAAACGCAAAGCTCTCTAGACTCTGGTCCTAGAGAGAAATGCTATACTTTTGAAGGTATAGTCAACATAACCGGGTAAGTTTTCCCTACTCTTTTCGAATAGCCTGTGACTTTTCTTTACATCCGACAGTGTATCAGGAACACTTCAGATGGGACCATTGGCTTTACGTGCCTTCCGAAGCACGAAGCAAGTATGTGTAAATTTTCTTGCTTAAGGAAACAAGGAGACGTGTCGGGACCGGGGCTCGACCCCACGACAGATGCATTTCATCATGCCTATTTCTCTCACCTGCATCTTCTTGGATAGTGCCGACAGCAGCGGCTGCACTGATGTTATCACCTAGACTAAGAGAGGCACTCTCGCTGCTAAAGCTGCATCTTTTGCCGCCACCGCTCATCAACTCCGCGTGGACATCCATTCTGTAGGAGGAAACATACATCAAGATTATTGAAGGTTACAAGTTTATTGGAAAATATTGTTATGTTCAACTCTTATTTAAGTAAACTTCACTGAAACTTAGAGGGAATCTACACCAGGCAAAAGGGAAGGAAACATCCAAATGTAGTGACTCAATTGTACCTTCAAAAGTACAATTATTATAGGGCATGGTTTTGCTATTTGAATAGTTATTGCAATGAGCAGGAAGGATAATAGACCCAGGTGGTCAAAACTCACAGAAAATAATGCTAAGTTGGCAACCAATTTGACATAATAAAAAAAAAAGAAAAAAGGCGATCGGTTCCATTACATTACTAAGAATTAACCACATAATATTGTAAATATCATCCTTATTATCCCTGAAAACTATATCCAAAATGTCCGCTTTATAAACATAACAACTAATAATCTAATATAGCACTTGAATTCATTTATTAGACTAATGTGTCATGTCTCAATCAGTGAACATGAACATTAAAAAAACTACTTTTTACACACTGACAGAGCGTTATTAATTTCAAATTTTAGTCCTCTCATGGGTCTATCCATTTGTGGTAACTTTCTGTTCAAGAAGACAAGATTAATAAAGCTGCCCAAGAATAAAAACATGATTGCCTTCAACAACCTTTTTGGCATGGTTTTAATTAAAAAAATAATGTATCAACTTTACATAATTTTAAAGCTTACCAATGAGAACAACAATAAATTAAAAGGGACAATGTCGCTATTATGTGCCTTCTGTCATATTTTAAACAGTTAAAAGGGTGAATTTATTGTTTTCAGAAAGCTTTTCAATCATATCACCCTTATTGTTTTCAGAAAGCTTTTCAATCGTATTTTAAATATCTGAAAATTGTGAAGATTGTCAAAATAACCAGTGGCGTATTTTTGACAGTACAAACCTTGTTTCGGTTTTCTACAATTTAAGTCGGGCAACGGAACACAAACAAACGCCCATTTTGCCTTTTTGGAAAGCTTAAATTTAAATGACTGGCTGCTTGACTCTCACGGTCACCGATTTCCAGCATGTTAACTCAGGTTCTGCACTATTAACATACCTATGTTGGTTAAGATTCATGGGCCCGACACCACCGCTGCCGGACAAACTTCCGGTTAGACTAGCACCAGCAATGGCTCGCGTACTGGCATTGTCACTAACGGTATCATCTGTAAGTACTCCCGCGACTTCTAAATGACTGGTGCTTTCTCTCGTCATACTGGCTTCACCTATGCTTGCGTTCACCACGGCACTGTTTACATCGGGGTTAGCATCTGAGGATACAACATTGGCAAAATATAAGTAGGTTTTTACAGGCTTCATGTTTTGTTTTACTTAGATCTTATTACTAAAGCCTTCATCTTTCAGAACAAGGACAAGCATTTTATGCAGACTGCAATTTATTACCACGCAGATAGCCATTTCCAGGCATGAGAATGAAATTCCATGAAAAAACAGGAAAAAATGTGAAAAAACAGAAAAACAGGCAAAAATTACATGAAAACACAAAAACTTGGCCACAAAAAACAGGAATTCCTGTTTAAACTGGGAGATTCTCATGCCTGCATTTCCACCACGGGTGTGGTAAACTTGTCACTACCTTACAAATGCTAAAATGCCACCTTAGACATAGTAATAAATAACAGTTCCATCAAAAAGTCCAGATTTCAAGAAATCTACTGAATAGCAGCACCATTGCATTAAATTATAAATGCTTTGCTCAGGCCCGTAGCCAGGATTTTTTTCAAGGGGGTGCGAATTTTCAAAAAGTGGACCTTTTGGAGGAACATTTTTTGTTTTGGTTGACCCCAAACTAATTTTAGTGGTTTTGACAAAGTGACAAGCAAAAAAAAAAAAAAAGTTTTCAGTAGTTTTTCAAGCATTTTGTTTTGTATTTTAGTAAGAAACGATGTTACATTTACGTGTTTTGGTGCTTTAGGTGTTCTTTTGGTGGGTATTTAGGGATTTTTTGTAGACTTTTTTGTACATTGTCAAATTTGGGGGGGGGGGGGGGGGGGGGCGACACCCCCACCGCACCCCCTGGCTACGGGCCTGGCTTTGCTAATCATGAGCTGTTGTAAATGGAGATCAAGGTAGGCAAGTAGTTGCTTTCTTCTACTTTTGAAACTTTGAATGGGACTGAAATATATATATCCACAAACTAAAGCACACGATGCGAGTTTACGTTTAAGGATTAGGTAAGAAAAGTTAAAACCAAAACGTGATTATTAAGATGTTAGAATCCTAAATCCAAGTATGAAAACTCAGAAAAAAGTAGAGGGAGAGGGGTAAAATGTCACTATCAATGAAGTTGAAAAAGGGAATTGGTAATGGCTGCCATCTTGTTGTAGTACATGGTACATATTGATTGTAGCTCAAGATTTTGTTCAAATTTTTGAGGCCTGTTTGAGCAGCATATATCTTAAACTGTCACAAAAATAACTTCCAGTGGCATCTTTTGTGACTTAGGCTGAATTACAAACAATTCGTACACTCTGCGTTAAGTACGCGTTGAAATTGTAAATCTGATTGGACAGTTGGTTACTTTTGCGCATTCATTAATCTCGTCTAGTTGCACGCTGCGTATCGCATAGTGCGTTGTTACAATTCCATGTAAGCGTACGCGTAACATGCTCGCGCTTGTATGACGAGTTACATTTTAAAAGAAAGGTAAATCTAAATTACAATGATTTACATGGGACGATGGATGGTTATATTTACTATGTTTTATTGAAATAGCAAACACAGTTTAAAATAATTATGCCGTTTAATTTCTTTGCAATTTTATTCTAATCATTGTCGCGTATGAATTAGATTACTAACTGCTCTTTACTTGGCGCTCGTGAAATTGTACAAAAATAATGCACCTTGTACTGAAGTCGAAGTTGTCCAACTCACTCGGCTGCGCCTTGTGAGTG
>JXSR01S011112.1:547907-558668 GCA_000969725.1 Ophiothrix spiculata
AAACTCGATTACAGGTTTCCCGTAACATTTTTTTCTGGTCATAATGAGTCAACATTTTCATTAGTCATTATTTATTACAATTTTCTGTTTATCACAAAAAAACATTATTTTCTGTGCAGTCATTTCAAAATAAAAAAATGTTTGGTGTCACCGGACATTGATTTTTAAGTTGTTCCCCATGCCAATGTAATGAACATAATGATATTCATAAAAAATATTCATTGATCCAAAACTGAGTCTGATGAAAAGACCATATTTAGCAAATAATGAATTTTTTCTTGAATCTGGTTCACAAAATGAGGGGGTAATTTCATAACGCGGACAGGTGACGGGAACCCGGTAATTGAGTTTCATTAGCCTAATGAATAATAAATAAATAGGCAAAGCCCTGCGGTAAGAAAACAACATCATCACAAACTCGGAAAAAATTTGAATGTTTCTATATATGCGTATAGGAGAGAGAAAAAATATTAGAAAAAGAAAAAGATCAAACCATGAATGCATTTATTTTGTGTAAATCATGCTTGCTCATTTCATTATCATATAAACATATAACATAACAAAATATTTAAGCACATTTTAAAGAAAGGAATTAAAAGCTAAAAAGAATCATTTAAATAAGAAAAGAGAAAAAAATCCAGAAAAGAAAATGTCAGGAATGGATTTACTTTAGAAAGTAATAGTAGTCCATATCTTATTTCTTTTCCATTTCAATGCGGTCAATGTCATAGGCCTACCACTGATTCACTGAATTGAGGCCACAAATGATCGATCAGTGTATTGAACATGGACATCGAATCGATCAATATTGGGTAATTACTCAGGAAATATCGTTTGATTGGCATTTGTGACTGTTTGTAACAAAGGGACGAGGGGCTACGTTTAACGCCTTGTAATAAATGATCCTTAATTTAAGTTCATGAGTTCACCTGGTTTGTTAGGAAACATTAAAATTGAAAGTTCATCGTATCAAAACCAAAGTAAATAGTAAAATTACTCACGTTGACGTTTCGTACTCTATGGGCAGAGTACTTCCTCAGACCAGAGTCAGGTAGACGACCACGCCAGCCATTACGGTTTGACAGTTCTCCCTATACAACGCACATGTGTTCTCAGTGGCTAAAATTAGCCATCGACTTTTTTGCTACTTGTCATTCCTTTTTTGTTGGATCACTCATGTATTATTGTTAACAATATTAATGAGTATCTACTTAAAGTGTTTGTTGATTGAAAAAATCAAAATGTGTACTTTGATCATGCATTTTAAAATTTTAGGTGATTGTTTACATAAAAAAGATCATGAATTTTCACAAGTTTATGTTTGGTAAACTCCTTGACTACCATGGCCTATGGCTTAAGCAACTCACTAAGGTATGCAAGAGCACATTTCCCACATTTTTCATGATGCGAGCTGTTCAAAATGACACTTCAAAAAATTGGCAAAATAAACCATTGTTCAATGGAGCCCCATATGTCTATAAAAGATATAATCATTTATTGACATACAAGTAGGTCTAGAGTCAGGGATATCTGGTTCCATTAGCCAGATGTCACCTTTTTAAAACTTGTATATAGCATGTATCATAGTATTGACTCTTTTATGCACCTGTCTACACATTTGAATGCACCACAACACAAGTGCGAAAATACTCTAGCAGAGGTCACACAGCGATATTAATGTATTGATAACGTACCAGAATAATGTTGTGCTAAGAACACATAACAAACAGTCTGCGCACACTACAAATAGCTACAATCAGTCAGCGCAAATACCGAACTGATATTCTGGTCTGACCTGGCCTTGATTCGCCTTTCATCCTTGCAAAGCTCCGGGGCAAAGCTGGGCGAATCGATAGAAAACACGTGCGCTAAGCTCTCTTGTAAACGATCAAATCAATCAAAAGATTGAATGCCTGTTCCTCTTTACCCGGGGAGGGGGTGCGGGAAGATTACACAGGTAATTGAGAAGATGGGGATAGGCCTATAGGGCATCGAATTCGATCTTGTGCTGTGTGAGTTGCACATAATAGGTTATCAAATTTAACCTGGCATCTTCAGAAAGGGTTTATATCAAATTAATAAAGAATATTTTGGTTGATCATTATAGTGAATTTTAAACTATAATGCTTCTAACATGTCCGAATATGCCTAGGGTGATCACTCCCAATTTGCATTTTCTTTCACTCAGAATAAAATATTCCTCGTACAAGAGTGAAATTTCACCCCTTAAAAGAGAGAATTTCACTCCTTAAAAATAAATTTCACTCGAATAGAGAGAATTTAACTGGAATAGAGAGAATATCACTCGAACAGAGTGGAAATTTAAAAAATGATGCCTTATTAAGGCAGAATGAAATTCTACTCGTTTACATTACTTTAAGATTAAAATTGTTAAAGTGTTGTAGGCCTAGTGCTAGTCATGAAACAGTTATATTTTACTATTTTTGTAATAATTATTACGTCACTCAAGTTACATTTGGTTTTAAATAATGTGTTTATTTGAAAAGATCGGCCGCGCATAGTGTTAATAGGTATGACAGATAGTTGTCTCGGATAAGACAGCATATCGTTTCACTCATTTCACTCTAAGCATGATGAAGATCACCTTCGAAAACTGGCTCGCATGTGGTTACCCGGGCACAAATATCAGTTATCCCCGGCCTCGTTTAACCCAAGAATCCAGCACCCGGCAATCAGCAACAGCTGTTATGTAATATCTTGTTAGCCCTTGAAATGAAATTAGCTCTTTTGTGTGGCATTATCAGTGTAGCGTAATATAATACATTCAAAATATTGATGCTAAATCACTCCATTTTAAAAAGGCCGCTAAAGACATTAGCTATTCATGATGATCATTACGATACGCATGAGTACATGGTTTCAGTCTATTGTATAAAACTGTTTACACATCTTGATCTTGCTCAGGTTTATTAAATAATGGTAACTTTGCTTTGAGATACGAAAAAGAACGATAAACATCCAATTTAGACGAGCAAAGTTGGCAAAATTGAAAATAAGTTGGCATTTGGCGTTGCTGCAAATGTCTTAGGTAAGGTCACTTCAAAAAATTTGCAAAATTAACCATTGTTCAATTGAGCCCCATATGTCTATAAAAGATATAATCATTTATAGACATACTAGTAGGTCTAACATGGACTTTCAAACAAGTCAAGAACAAAATGGCATCAAATCAGACTAAGCAGTCTAGTAAGACCAAGGACCTTAATGAAAAGTCCAAGGGGTTAGACTTGTCATCATCCCATACATATATATATTATATATTGGTGTATATTGATGTTTTATTCAAAAAGCAAATCGTGGCACGTAGGCAAAATTACATGCTAATTTACAATATAAAAATATAACAGATTTACAATTCACATCAAAATATTGCACACAAAATATATATTACTTAAATATCAAAATACACATTAAGAGGCATAAAGAGGCTTTAAAAAACCCAATGAAATTGCACAATAAGATCATCATAAAAGATACAGAACCAGCTGTATCAAGTGTGGGCATCAGAGATTTTAAAAAATCATTTGTTTAAAATTTTAATAAAATAGGGAATACATTTTGTAGGACTATCTTCATAGCGCTTTGTCCTAACCCAAATTTGAGAAATATTGGCACTATTATGAAGGAGCAACCATGACTCTCAAGTCTGGAAGGAGGGAGAAGAGATTTTGTCCGCTCATTATTAGGGAGCTCTTCAGCAAACCTACGACAATGGTTCTCCCTCCTTTCAGACAAAGAGTCAAACTGCCAACTACCCAAAGCATCAACATAAGACTCATATGCATTGCCAAGAATGATGTGACATGCCCTTTGGATGGATTCGATGTCACGGGATTGTTTGCAAGTAATGCTTGAATGCCACACGTCAGCGTACTCGAGGATTTGTCTAACATAGCCACCGTACACAACCCGAAGTTCTTCAGCGCTAAAGCCAAAGCGTTTTAGAGTCCTCAACATAAACAACCTTTTATTGGCTTTTTTCAGCATATTGTCAACCTGCGTGCTCCATTTAAGGTTGTTTTCAAGGTAAATACCCAGAACCTTGGCTTCATTAACATAAGAAAGTGGCTCATGACCGATCCTCAAGTCGCTGGGCTGGAGGGGATTTTTACCAAAATAAATCTGGAGAGCTTGACACTTAGAGGGATTCAACTTGAGCATATCCTTCGATCATTCGGTAAATTCATCAAGATCAGCCTGCTGTGCAGAGAGCTAGGAGAATAATGTGCAGTGTAAGTAGAATTAACTGCAAATGTCAAGTCATCCACATATTTCAAACACATGGAAGAAGAATTTTCAGCAGCCTCGTTTATGAGAATTTGGAATCCAATAGGGCCTAATTTAGTACCCTGGGGGACACCCCCATGAAGTAAAACATAATCAAAGAGAACATCGTTTATACCTCACACATTGCTGGCGGTTATGGAGAAAGTCACAAATCCAAGGAACGATGGACCTATGGATTCCCATTCTCAATAAGAGTAGTGTGGTCGACAAGATCAAACGCCTTGGAAAAATCTGTGAGGACCACCGTTCCTACATTTGTAAGGGGCACACTAAGTTCATACGCAAATTCTTTTAACAACCTGGGAGGGATTTAGTCTGGGCCAGCAGATTTAGTAGCTTTCTGTTTACAAAGCTCAGCAAAAACTTCCCACAGATAGAGTTGGTGTTTTTTTTAGCAGGCTAGTAGGCAGGCAGTTTACTAAAATTAATAAGAGGGTCTAATCCCTCTGAGACCTGAGCAAATTTGGTGTTAATTGCATTTGCTTTTCCTTTGATATCAAGATCATCAATGCCTGGGATGTCCAAACTTAGCTTGGTTTTACTGGAGTTTGTAACAATTTTAATTTGCTGGTGCCATTTTTTCGGCTCTGTCTTCTGTAAATTTCTGATTCTGTTAGCATGATTCAAAAAAATTGAATAAGACGATCAAATTTTACAACAGGAAATCTGCTCGAAATTCTTATTATTTTCTTTATTTTATGCTGCCTATTTTCACCTGTTTCTTGAAAAGTGTTCTGTCGCAAAGTCCCCCTTTTCGGGGTGAGTCAGCACAAATATCCAACAATCAAAACTATTTCTTATCATGCACATACACGAAAGATCACAAACCACATGCAATTGCATATGTAATCAGATTTATATTTCTTCTGTTGGAATGTCATGACTCCATTCTCAAAATCATGTGATTTTGATAAAACCCAACCAGACACTGCAATTATATATACAAGTATGTACTTAAAATCACCAACAATAGTAGAGATTTACAGTGGAAAATCGTAAACGAGCAACTTGATAACACGGTCAACAGTTAAGTAACACGCTCAATAGTTAGTACTACTACCCATGAAAACTTAGTTGGGTAACATATTCATTGAAATCCAATCCTCAATAAAATTGCTTTTGAGAAACAATATTCTCTTAGGATGAAGTAAATATCCATCTTGATTATCTCTCTAATATACCGTAAACTGGGGTTACTTTAACTTTGTAACTTTGGCCCACCCAAAATAAAAAGTTTTGTCATCAAATTTTGAATTTTGATCAACTTAAGCCCTTTTTATTTCATTCTGAACTTGGTTACGTAGTTTGCGCCATAATGTCTGATTATTAGAGTGATAAGCTTTTTGACGATCTGAGATAAGATTTTTAATACGATCAGTCAGCCAAGGTTTATCATTAACATGCATCTTTGTTTTTGTAACAGGAAAACTGTTGTCAATTGCTTCATTAAGGATATACACCACCAATTGGGTTTCCTATGTTTTTACAGGTAAATTCCTTCAATTTGACCATGATTTTCACATATTTTCTTTGAGTACCATCTCCTGAAATGGCCAAATTTACCTGGGGTGTCCGGCTTGTTTTTCCAGTAAGCAGACTGGAATGAGAGTCTAACCCCGTCCCCCACTGAAATCCACTGTGCTGCAAGTTTGATCATTCAGACCTGGGGAGAAAAATAAAGACACATTAATCTTCAAACATATTGGGATTTTTGCTTCTTTTCTATCTTTCTGATAACACAGGTATCTAAACAACACATTTAAAATAAAAAATGAGCAAGTAAATCACATTTCCTGATTTTTCACATCTTTATTTTAGGAATTAGCTGGTAAAGACGACCTCGATTTTGGAAATAAACACTGAATCTATTCATGGGCGGTATATAATTGGTGATGTAAAACCTATAGGATATACACCACCAATTGGGTTTCTTATGTTTTTACAGGTAAATTTCTTCAATTTGACCTTGATTTTCACATATTTTCTTTGAGTACCATCTCCTGAAATGTCTTTTTTCTCAAAATTCATGTCAAAAACCACTAAAAAATGGCAAAATTTACCTGGGGTGTCCGGCTTGTTTTTCCGGTAAGCAGCCTGGAATGAGAGTCTAACCCCGTCCCCCACTGAAATCCACTGTGCTGCCAGTTTGATCATTCAGACCTGGGGAGAAAAATAAAAACACATTAATCTTCAAAAATATTGGGATTTTTGCTTCTTTTCTATCTTTCTGATAAAACAGGTATCTAAACAACACATTTAAAATATTATATTTATTGAAAACCTTGTTGATTTAGGATTTTTTTAAATTTTAAAACAATAGCTGTTTTGTTCCTTATTATAAACAGGGTCCCAAACTACACCATTGCCGACAAAATTTTGAAATATGAAGCAGAGCGACCTCTTGCAGCAACAGATGTCTGTGATCACAATCAAATAGCACTCAGTTCAAGAAGAATTCATAATCAAAAGCTTTCATGTACCAAAAATCAATTCCGATTGTGAACTGCCAAATTCAACGGTAAGCAATGGATTACAAATCTTGGAGTAAGAACATGAATATTAATAACATATGACGTCACTGATATATCGGGAGTATAAATATAATCTGGGAGCGTAGCGTCTTAGGTAAGAACTAATAAGGCATAAAAGCAGTAGCGACGAAGCGATGGTGCTTACCAAGGACTAACCATCCTCTGTAAGTCCAATTTTATTTAGAAAATAGAGACACATGGTCCTAAAAATGGGAACGTCCCCGTCAGTTATTGACTAAATACGAAAATGTCACCCAACCTGGCAGCTAGCCCCGTGGCCTAGTGGATAAGGCGTTTGACTCGTAATCTTGATACACCGCTGGCGTGGGTTCGAGCCTGGCGTGGTGCTCTTTCTCAAAATGTTTAAAACCTTCTTTGAATTTTAAAAAATATAAAAACACAGTTTTTAGAGTTAAAAACATCAGAAAAATGACTCTTAAATACTCTAAGTTGAGAATTAAACGTCATTTGAAAGAAATGGATGGATTACTCCAAGGTTTGTAATACATTGCTTACCAAATTCAACACACAGTGACACTTGACAGAGTAAAATGGCGTCAAAATGATGTAAATAATGCATACAAAATCTCTGATTTTTCAAGTGCAAATGTCCCACTAGTGGTTGCAATTACTATTTTAGTTAGCGGAACTAATGCCCATTACTCCTGTCAGACACCGATGCACGCAACTTGAAAATAACTTTGAAAAATCGGGTAGGCAAATTGTTGGCCATCGTGCCATTGCGGTGAATGGTTGTGTTGTTCTGGCTTGATTTTGAAAATTTTCTTGTCAGGTTGACATTTGCTTGGAAATGCCCATTTACATTAGGTGTGATGTTCTAAGAGTCTCTGAACATCACAACAACTAGTGTAATAATGTTATATAAAATATGGAGTCCACGTTACATCGTTGTCGATAAAATATAAAAGAAGATAGAAACTAGTTGGTTTGTTTCACGATGTTTTAATAGAAAATACAGTACTGACGTTTCGGACGAAAGTCCTTCATCGGAGTGAATAAATTCGTGGGAGAATGTCTGTGAGAAAAAGGGGGAGCGCGAGCTGAAAGATGCGGAAGGCAAAACGCGAGATCGGGCGCAGCGTAGTCACAGACATTGTCCCCGAAGATAGAAATACCAAAAATGAAACAGCAACGGCCTTAACATCCAATTCACTGCCTTTAAACTTTAATTGTCCGTCATCCTCTTCCCCCTCCCCCCCTTCAGCAGTTCTCTTATCTCCCTTTTCATGACTTTTCTTGTTTAATTTCATTTTTGGTATTTCTATCTTCGCGGGACAATGTCTGTGACTATGTTTCTGTCTGTGACTCGTGTTTCGCTTGCCGCATCTTTCAGCGCCCGCTCCCCCTTTTTCTCACAGACATTCTCCCACAAATTTATTCACTCCGATGAAGGACTTTCGTCCGAAACGTCAGTACCGTATTTTCTATTAAAACATCGTGAAACAAACCAACTAGTTTCTATCTTCTTTTTTATAATAATGTTATAGATTCTACAGATTCTGAAGATGTGACTGATAAATTGGAACTAGACGAACCTGATGAAATTCCAAACTTGTTCATTCCCCCTGTCCGAATTTCGGACACAAATTACCAAGAGATGTTACAGAATCATTGCATTATGATAATTTGATAAAGACTTATAATTATAATAGTTACTTGCTCCAATCCTGAATGTAGGTCTTTGGATTTACCTTATCCTGCTCCCAAAGGCCTTGCCCTTACAAGATGTATTTTATGTGGTGACATCTTGTTACACATGATTGTGGACTCGGAAATAAAAAAAAAAAAACTGAAACTATAAGATTTGCTTGCACTCATGCACTTGTACATCTTCTAGTAGATACTGGCCAACGTTAACGTCCCTATTGGAACCAAGTGGTCACAATATGGTTACATATGCAGTTTTTGATGATTACTCTTGTGTACTTTCGTTGGTGAAATCCCGGAAGTTTTTAAGTCGCCATTTTGAAAAATTTATGCACGTTATAAGACTCAAACTTACAAAACATGTTAGAATCACCATTTCCCTTCATAATTAGCAAAAAAAAAATCTGTTATTTAGAACTTTTATCTAGCAAAATTTTGATTTTGGTGGCCATTTTTGCCATAATTTCCAATCTGAAAGTTCTTTATGACGTCATAATTACGTAACGCCATGGCAGATTTGGATGATCTTGGTATTGTTGGATAGGGGAAGGTCATACCTATCTATTAATAGCAAAGCCAAGTTCATAGGGGGTTCCGTTCTAAAATATTACGGGACAATTAACCACTGTAAAGTGAAAGTTCCTCGTTTTGGAACTAGTAGCAAAACGAGGCAATTACCTTGTTTTGCTACTTGTTTTGTTTCTCGTTTTCGAAAAACGAGTAGCCTCCTCGTTTTTAGAAAAATGAGGACTAGTTCCAAAACGAGGAACTTTCACTTTACAGTGAACCCCCCCCCCCCCCTTCGGAGAACGTGTTACAAAAAATAGCTTAGGAGAACAAGGGTTAAGGGGGCCCCTAGACACTACCATGGCCCATAAGGCGGACCCTCACCATGCATGCTTCCTGCAAATTACCCCTTTTTCTGGGTTTCAGGGGTATAAAATCTGCCTTTTGTGAGGCCTCCAAAGCTTTAATAACTGTAGAAGCCCTCTGGCTTTCGGGGGCCCCTTGGACCCCCACCAGGGCGTTGCCCCTGGACCCCACCAGAGGCCCTTATGTTTGTAGATATCTCACTATAATATTTTGTGAAGTGTAAGTTTTACGAATAAATCATTTATTTTTTCCCTGTAAAATTTGTCTTCCACAATGGCCTCCAATTAGGTTTTACAGTGCAGAAACCCAGGAGCTTCAAAGGGGCTCCACCCCCTCGACCCACGTCAGGGCGCTGCCCCTGGGCCCCACCAAGCAGGCCCCTTAAGCAGGCCCAATTGACCCCGTCCGTGAGGCGTGAATGCTCCACTCTCTACGCTCGTTGCGCTTCGTAATCAGCTGTGGATAGAGGCTGTTGGACAGGGTGTGTAGGACAAGGCACTGAAATCAGGGCTAGGTTATCATGTAACCATGCAGATCATGGCATGGTTGCGATGTGTGCTTGCACATGGAGCCCGTATTGTTCCAAATATGACCAAACTACCTGTACTGCAACCTTGCAAGAACTGCTTGCAGATTAACATTCTGTTTTTGTTTTCTTGTAGCTTGCAGAACCGTATAATGCAAAACCATGAGGTCACGCTTGATTTGTGGACTACATGTACATGAACCCAGAAACGGTTAGATCGGAAATGGCAAGGATGTTACGTCGACGGCGTATCATCTCCTACTTCTTGCTTGTGATTATAGTGGCCTTAGTATACATGCTGTTTCAAATGATGAGTTACAAATTTATCAATTTTGGAAATAAAGTGACTGGTAGGGAGCAGCATGGTAAATACAAGAAGAAAGGTAAATCAGCCATTCTTGGTATCCGAGCATCGGATGAGGGATTGTATAAAGCTGATGCACTGGGAGGCTTTCAGTGCAGGGACAAGTCGCAGTGGATTCAATTTTCAAGAATCAATGATGATTTTTGTGATTGCGTAACTGACGGATCTGATGAACCAGGAACAGATGCTTGTCCGAACGGAAGGTAGGCTGACTTTTTATCTTGACATTTTTGGTATTAGGCAAAAAAAATATTTGATTGTCCTCACCTGACTGGCCCTGTTTTTGGAAATCAGAATTTTGTTTTTGTTTTTTTCTATTTACTGTACAAATGATTACCGATCCTAATTTGAGAAATTCCTGAAAAAGTTTTTTTTTTCAAAACTAGCTGAAATTTGCAATATTTTGCATTAAATAACACATATAGATACAGTATAGTTAGCCAGTAAAAAAAGGGGGAAAAAGGAATGCTGCCTGACTGACCAAACCTTTA
>JXSR01S011112.1:561252-589371 GCA_000969725.1 Ophiothrix spiculata
GGCTGAGGCACTCTTCTGAGGGAGCTTAGCTCCCAAAGAAAGGTACCAAGGCCCAAAACAAACACCAGGTCCCTCAGAAAGTACCTAGACCTAAAATAAACACTTATGATTTTAACATAATGACCGAATTAAAAGCATAGGGTCAAGTTATTATTGTCATTTAATAATTTTGTGGATAAAATGGGTGAAAGTTATAGTTTTAATTAGTTTGTAACTTTGCCAGATCTACTAGAAATATCATTCAGTCCAAACACTGCTTCCATGTAAAAGATAATGCAAAAGAAGCATCCTGAGCACAAGATGGCTTGCCACTTTGCTCTGTATATGATTATGTTGATATGGAGTTCAAAAACAGAAAATTCAGGAACAGTTGACCAGACGGTGATCTTGTTGGCTTCACAAAAGTAGATTTATGCTAGGAGATTATAACACATGTGAGGAGTTTATTACTATCAGATAACAATATATATAACATACATTATAAAACAACATATTTACACTAAATATTTTTGCAAGCACTTTTAAATTACTACAAGCAAATGAAGCATGGCCTATTATAAAGCTATCTTCAGTAGATAATTTAAAAGATGTTGGTTTGAAAAAATCAAGTCTTAACTTCTATATATTATCATTTCTGTTTGAATTGGCAAATAAATTACAATATGATACAATTCATGAAAGGTCAAGCCCTAATCCAAAGAAGGTGAAAAGGTAAAAAACAAGTATCTTCAATATTTATTAATTTATGATGATACTGAATGAAGTTCTAAACATTGTATTCATTAAAGGAGTTTTGTTGTTGCTTACAAGTTCATTTCAAAAAAGAAAAGTTTAATTTGTCTAAACTGTTCTAAACTACAATACACTGATCTTCGCTGATGTCACAGCCTCTTGACTTCAAAGTGGCGGACATCAACTTCCAACATGTGAAGATAGTTTTCAGTTGAAAATCTTCGATAAATCTATCATTTTGGCACATCGTTTGACACTTAGTAAAACAATGTATTCTGTTACCATTCTGACCAGAAATGATTCTGACATATTTTTTTCAAAATATAACAACTATTACGGTACTTGAGAAAATAAAATTTATCCGATCAACCACAACACAGGGAGAGGGGGAAGTTTGGTTTGGTTACGTTCATCACAATTTTATTACAATCCTACAATCAACTTACGGGAAGTTGAGTCAGGGTAAGATATAAATCACCTGGATGCGTAGGTTGCTCTATATGTAGACAAAAGTTTTTGCTCAGATTTAGTGATTTGCTCCAGCAATTACTGAATAGGACATAATATTGACCCTAATTAAACCTGAGATGAAAATTTGTCTAATTTTTTTAGAACTTTTCATCCCAGATTTGACACGTCTTTGTGTTTCTTTTTTTTTTTTACCAGGCCATCCAGCATCACGTGATTTCAAGACAGCACCATGCCTTGATACCTGTGGAGGTTTCATGAAACGACAAGAACAGGAGGCGTATGTCCACAAGATGGGGGCCAAACTGAAGCAGCAATATGTAGAAGCAGGCATTGAACATCAAAATGGGGTAGGCCATTATACTCACATGTGTTTATTAGTAGTGTTCATATGACTTGGTGTCAAGTTACGAGGGGGTATCAAAAAGTTTTAAACTTTACCCAGAAGAAATGGCGCCAGGAACAAAATTTCATTATGAGGTACTGTAGGCATCTTTATATAGTCAATGTGCAAAGTAACACATTTCTCCCACTTTTTACTCATTGTCTACAGACCGTTGTTGCAGGATTCCTCTCTACTGACAAAATCTGATTTTAAAGTAACACATTTCTCCCACTTTTTACTCATTGTCTACAGACCGTTGTTGCAGGATTCCTCTCTACTGACAAAATCTGATTTTATATTTCAATGAAAATCAACCTTTTCAGGTCTGCCATGTTTTATTACACCATTGTGATGTCATTCATGAACCAATTTCCATAATTTTGGTTTCAATGGATAGAGGAAACCCTGTTACTATGGTGTCAAACAACTTAACTTTGGTGGTGCCAAAAAGATTTACTAGGCCCTGTAATCCTTCAAATGCAGGGACTTAATTACGCCGCATGTCTCAATTTCCTCCATTCATCCATGTTTTAAGCGGGTAGGTAGATGACATCAATCACCACTTGTAAAGAAAATAAAACTACTTATAAGACAATTTTTGCACCATAATGTACTGAAGGACGAGTGACTACTCTGGCTAAATTTCATTGATATAGCTCAATCACCTCTGGGTAAAGTTTAAAACTTTTTGATACCCCCTCGTAGCTCAAACTGTAAAGCACTTGTTTGTGGTGTGGAAGGCCCCAAGTTCGAATCCCGCTGGTGCCAAAAAGTTAAGTATGCTTGAAATTCCCTTGGACAAGGAACCAACTGCTAATTGTCTTGTTAAAACCCCTATGAAACTCCGGGAGCTGATCCAGGCAAGAATGGTGCATATGTGGGCTGATCAAGGTTCACCCCTAGTAGAGGTTGCTGCAGAACTTGAAATGATGCTTGGTGTGGAATGGAGCTTATTTGGGCCATTGGTCAGCGAACATTTAAGTGTGCTTAGGCTGTGCAGAATTGCAAATCATGGAAGCATACCACACTATAAATCCCCGTTATTTATTTTTAGTTAGAAACTTACTTGATCACTTTTAACCTGGAATCAGTCAGTCAGATTAATTCTCTATATTGGATTTGTCCATTACCTTTGAACTCTTCACTCTATACTTTGATCAACACCAAATAGGTGGGCCTCTTCACATCATGAATTGATACAGACAAGCACGTGCGTAGCTAAACACAGCACACCTGCAGGAGACGCAGCGCGCGTTGACCGTGTAACTCGCGCATCAGTATCTACGGCGCACATGTAAGTGGGATTATTTTACTTGCGGATGAAGAAAAGCCTCATTATTCCCGCCTATTTGGTGTTGATCAAAGTATAGCTATGTCTCAGCAAATGTGAACAAATGTATTAGGCCATGTTGATTGTGTGTAGACTTTGGATAATCTTTGAAAATAACATTAGCAGTAAATAGCTTTTGATGTTGTTTGTTGTCAATATATTCACAGTATCGATATCTCTGCTGAAGGGCGCACAACACTAAATAATTAGCACTCGCAATCCGGCATTTCTAAAATCGGCAAAATTGACTGCCCTTCTAAAAGGAGTTCAAAAAGTATAGAAGGGCAATATGTTTGGTCAATATTTTGTTCTAATTATAAAGTTAGGTTTATTTAAAGATGATCTGATGCCATTTTTGATCTCCAGATTAATTTGGTAAAATTTAAAGAGTTTTCCTTAATTTGCGCTTGATTCTGGCAATACAAAATCCGGCTGTCGGTGATAGGGGGCGTTATACTTCAGCGTCCAGTTTCTCGAAAATTTTACCTTGAAGGTGTACTTTTATGATCATTTTGTGTTAGAAGAGATCATAATCATCTGAGAAAAGGCAGTGTTGAAGCAACCAGTTGCTTTATTATTGAGTTCTTGGGTGATTTTAGGAAGCCATTTTGTACAGTAAGTCAATGGGAAGCCCTATTGTGGTGTGACGCCTGAAAGGATTTTTTCCCAAATAACAACAATTGCTGTGTTGTTGTCAGCAGAGCTTTCAACCAACAGACTACTGTGTGTTATAATAGGTTACTTTTGGTCTGAATTGACATGTTTGATTTTAAATCACAGTGTTTTAAATGCTTTAATAGAGCATGCATGGGTCTTAAACAGTGTTCGATTTTCCACCTGCTCACCTGCACAAATGCAGGCGATTTTTAATTTGTGCAGGTAGTTTTTTTCAACCCTACCTGCACATGTGCATGTAACATTTTGGCCTTGTAACTTCTCTGTAAGTAAACTAGAAAATGTTGTAAATCAATGTCCTTCAAACTGATGGTATATCTAGCTTTTCATCTCTAAATAAGAGTACATTTATTACGTTTTCCATCGCAAAATAAACATAAGTCCATCCAACTTACGTACATCGTAGATATCGGGGAATCCCCAATTACCAGTAACAGGTAGCATGTACTTGTCTCCCTACAGACTGCTCTACCCAGCGATCATAGGCGTATTTTACAGCGATGCTGTGCAAACTTCTAGAGATGAAAGTGTAAACATGGAGGGGTACCACTAATGAGTAATTGCCTAGAGCAATTGCCGATACCCTCAACACCACGTGCTCAACACGCCGCTGAGGTGAATACCTAGCGACGCCATTACGTAAATTGCATAATGCTATGTATGTTTTTATCATGGAAATAAACAAATATTATGAGTTCATTGTTGTACAAAAATGATAACGATAATAAATCACATACAAATATTATGAAATTAGGACCTTCATTTCAAATATATACGAATAAATTAATGAATATTATTTACTAGAAACACCACATGACGGAATTCACAGTTCTAGTACTAGTGGTGTGACTCACATGTATCACATTGAGAAAGCTTCAAAAGTTGTTGTTAGCTGTCAAAATCAGCTGTTTGTGAGTAAATAAAATGGCGCAGAAGTCACTCTCGTTCTGGAAAAAAGGGGATGGGTCTGTCGGTGATAGCGTTGCAACTGGGAGAAGCAAAGGAGACAGAAGAATCAGAGGTTGAACCAGCCGTTGAACATGAATTTGCCAGCGCTAGCAAAGCCGATAAAGTCGTGAGCATGGAGGAGAGGAATCAAGCATTTATACGGAAATAAATTAGAAACCCGTATAAAAGGAGATGGTTTGAAGAAACAATCAGAATATGCTACCCAGTCAGCAAAATAAACGCAAACGGTACAAGTTTCAGCAGACGGTTGATAATCCCTAAATTTCTAAAATATTTGATTGTTAATTGTGTGCATGTAACTTTCATTTTGTGCAGGTAGTTTTTTTATGTTACCTGCACAAGTGCAAGCAACTATTTTTTTGGAAATCGAACACTGGTCTTAAATATGAACAATATGGTAACCATATTTACCTCAAGAGTGCCATTTGCCAATTCTTGGAAGAATTTTATTTGGGTTTTCCAATTCTTGATGGTTTTATGTTTGCCTATAATTAATTTATATGTCAAAATGCATAACCAAAATTGAGGAAAATGTTGTCCCTAGGTTGAATTAAATACCAATAATGGAACTAGACCTTCACAAATAGTATCGGTACTTATGAAAAGTCAAATCCTTCTTATAGTTCAGCTTTAATATATGCCTCAATATTTTCATTTTTTGTTTTTTTAATTTAACAGGCCCTAATGTGTGGCTTATTATGACAACCTACTTATTTTGGTGTCTAAGGCTCCCCTTTAATTTAGTGTTTTCGCACTATTGGATGTTTGCCTGCTTTCGATCGAATGTTATAAATAAATAGATAAATAAGATGAAAAGTTGGGCTATTTTTAACATTACCTTTTCTTCAATTTCAGAAATTTGGTGAGCATGGTGAATTCTACCGCCTTAGCCAGACGTGTTTTGAACATAGAGAGGGTGCTACACAGTATACAGTATGCCCATTCAAGAGAGTAACACAATATCAGAACAGACATACATTTGAACTTGGTAAGCTTCTTGATGCTTTATTGCAGGGATACTCAATCCATATAAAGACCGTATCAGAGTCTCTGTCATTTTTCAAATAAAGTGTTCCTAAAAAGAAACTTCACACTTTATTTTGGTTCTATTCTACTAGATTATATAGTTATCAGACCAAAATATCTGTGATATTGGTACAAAATGTCTTCCAAATTCCAAAATTTCACCTTATCGGGCAAAGTGAAAAGTTTATGGAAGAAAACAAAAGTTACAAGTTGAACAGACAATTAAATTATATCTTTTTATCTTATAGAACTCTTTAATAAATCAACTCAGGATGACTTTTGTGTCAAAATCAGTTGCAGTGATTAAACATTAAAAATAACCATGTTGTTGCTTCACATCATTTCAAATGAAAAATATTGCACTTGTGCTAAATTCAATTGATTTGATCTAAAATTCATCAGTACATGTACAATATTAAAACATCTCTTAGACATTCCAACACCTTTCTTAAACATCATAATTAGGCTTTCATCTATTCATAATATTCTTTTATGCGTGTAATTTGGAATTTGAAAAGCCTGTTCGTCTACGATACTAAGAGGGAGTTAAGCTGTAATTGATACGGGCCAGCTTGGGGAATGTGTGCTACATTTTTCCACTGGGGATATTTACCGTTACCTTCAAAATTTGTAACTTTGTTTTCCTTGCAAAAATTTTGCACTTTACCCGATAAGCGTGATGGTTTTGGATTTTGGTTGAAATTTTGTACCCCTATCACAGGAAACATATCCATTTACAGTATCTGCAATTATTTTGGTGTGATAAATTGTATAATTTAGTAAAATGGAGCCAAAACAAAGTGTACAAGTTTCTTTTTGGAACACTTTAGCTTAAGGTTCGGTATGGTACACTCCCGTGCAATTTCACAGGGATTTTACAAAAGATGTCTCCCGATATGCAGTCTTTACACTCACTAATAGTAAATTAATATAAAAAGACAATGTATCACTCATAGACTTGCTGCCATTATTATTCCTGTATGGGGATCAAATTGGGGGTATTCGCATCTTATTGTGATGCATCGCAATTTGTTGTAATGCGCAAATATTAAAAACACGCACAAACGCTTTGTTTGTTTGTGTATCATTCATGTAAAGTATTATTTGCTTAGTTTGTCTAAATGCGCAACCATACCTCGACGTCCAGAGTTGCTTTTGGTGGGAGCCAAGTGTACCCGAATGCCCCAATTTGAGCTCCATGGCTAACGACACGATTACACAGGTGCATATGGCGACACACCACAAAATAGCTTCCCATTGACTTACTGTACAAAATGGCTTCCTAAACACACCCGAAAACTCAAAAATAAAGCAACTGGTTGCTTCAACACTGCCTTTTCTCAGATGATTATGATCTCTTCTAACACAAAATGATGATAAAAGTACACCATCAAGGAAAAAATTACTGGACGCTTAAGTAATAATAACGCCCCTATCACTGACAGCCGAATTTGGTATTACCAGAATCAAGCGCAAATTAAGGAAAACACTTTAAATTTAACCAAAGTAATCTGGAGATCAAAAACGGCATCAGAGCATCTTTAAATAAACCTAACTTTATAATAAGAACAAAATATTGACCAAACAAATTGCAGACGTTTTGAAGTCCTCATTTTAGAAGGGCAGTCAATTTTGCCGATTTTAGAAATGCCGGATTGTGAGTGCTAGTTATTTAGTGTAGTGCGCCCATATGTGCAGTAGGGGTTTTCCCTCCACTACATCTATTCTCTGTAAATCTTGAAGTATGCAACAAGCAGCTGATTAACGTACATAAACCAATATGACCATATGGGGAAGGAATTAATCTGTATTTCTTGAATCATAACGTCGTACCAAAGCTACTCAATATTCAAATGAACTTATGTTCAATATTTGTCCATGTGTTAGCGACAAAATTAGCCCATAATAATACCAAAATCATGAACAATTCATGTAAAAATGTATTAATACGCAGTGATTTGGTCTTAATCCAAATCAATCATTATTAATCTCTTACACAACACAAAAGCATCAGTTCACAATGTTGTAAAATACAAGAGATATATACATAGATCTCTTGTATTTTACAACATTGTGAACTGATGTTGTAAATGTTGTAAAATACAAGAGATATACATAGATCTCGTAACAGAGTCTTATTGCTTGTTGCATACTTCAAGGTTTATAGAGTATATGTATCACTAGACGATAATCAACACATTCGGCATTCCTGATTGACAAAATTGCTGGGAATTTCATCTTTTCATCTTTTGTAGGTAACCATGCTGTACTGAATGAAGAGAATGGTGAACCGGTATTGAGGATGGAGAGAGGTGACCAGCGCAATTGTCCTAATGGAAATGTCCGAACTTCAATAGTAAGTTGTAATACAAAGATATGTATCATCACACTACTTAAATTATTGCCTAACCCATCTCATAACTAAAAATCAATAATCTGCTGAAATCAGTTTTTTACAGCAATATGTGGACGTATTCATAATCTGGCAAGTGTGTACATGACCATGGAGACGTGGTATGACAAACGCTCGAAGACGGAGCCTCTCTATTATGAGTCCCGTGCTCTAACCACTCGGCCAAACTCATTTGTAGAGACCCCTCAGTGTATGAAGCTGACTGTCAGAAATAAGTAAATACATATAAGAGTTATGCAGTTATTTAATAGTGAGATGATATATCAGGACTGATGGTTGTGCCTAGTTCAATAGCTTTCAATTGATGAAAGCATTAACACTTGTATCCAAGTAATGGTTTATTCAGAGTCGTATGACGCCCTTCGATGTGCAGTCTTTTTCACACGTCACGCGCTATTCCTTATGCATAGCGCGTGTAAAGACTGCGCGTTGATGGGCATCGATCAATGCATATCGACAAGACTCTGAATAAACCATAACACAACTGATGTGGGGAGGGGTATTTCCACACCATATACACCAAGAACAGATCACATAGTTTAGATGATGACTCTCATCCACATCCTTGTATAATAAGTTGCTTGAAATAATAGTCCCATTCACAAAATTGTGCAAATTGTTCACTATTCTTGTAGTAAATTCAAGTCTTAGCTACAAGCTGAATTTATTCTAGACATTGTCCAAGGCATGCAGCATGAGAACTTTCTTTGTTTTGAGTTTGTGTCAACACAAAAATGAGAACCTGAACTTCATCATATTTTCATGCTGTCTCCTCCTATACCATACCTGACAACTACTCCGTTTTAACCGGAGTTTCCCCGGTTTTCAGATTTTTAACCACGAAAAAACGGAGCACCCCAATTTCCTGATTTTCAAGATTTAAAAAAAAATATCGTCAGTTTAAAAAAAAAATATCGTCTAAAAGTGATGGCGCTATATATTGTTCAAAAGTGATGGCGCTCTAATAATATTTTTAGCATCTGCACTCGCTCATTAATGTTAAAGTTCGTTTCGTGTATAACGTAAGGCGTATGTTTGTGACATTTGCCGTTAGAGTGATGTTGTTATTTTTATTTCCCTTCCGTGGAGGCTGCCATTGAGGCAAGATAGCTGTTTTCTAAGCGAGATAACTTTGAGTTGTAATAATATTGGTGCAAATAATTATTAGTCATTTGCGTTATTAATTTAACAACATGGGGATAACTTAATCTACTGAACATACACAGAAATTCAAAGAAAGTTACAAGGAGCAATATCCATGCTTTACAGCATCATCTAATGGGAACTTTATTATGCGCTTTGTCGGTACTGCCGTAAGTTGCCGATGCGATGTGAAGATAGCACACGGTTCTAGCAGTCATGCTTGTGGAAACTAGGTAACTATGGTGTAAATTTAAAGTTTGGTTTGTATGCGTACATCTATTTCTGTAATTTCATTCATTAAATGTAAGTTAATTATTCTAGACCTACTGACATTTGTCCCCATGAAATGGCTTTTCTAGTGGTGCAAAATGTGCAGAAGCTCTCTGGCTTCGGGGCTTTGCTCCCTCTACCCCCACCAGGGCTTTGCCCATGGACCCCACCAGCCCTGGCTGGTGGGCGAACGCTCCGCTCGCTTCGCATGGACTCTTTTTTTAGGGTTTCAAAAGTTAACAGGTATGCTATACTCTATAAACCTTGAAGTATGCAACAAGCAATCAGACTCTGTTACAAGATTCATACCATATTCCTTGTATTCTACAACATTGTGAACTGGTGGTTTTGTATTGTGTAAGAGGCTAGCAATGATTGATTAGGATTGATTAAGACCAAATCACTGCATAATAATACTTTTTTACATGAATTGTTCATGATTTTGGTATTATTTTGGGCTAATTTTGTTGTTAACACATGGATAAACATTGAATATCAGTTCATTTCAATATCCAGCAAGATTTAGTACGTTGTTATGATTCAAGAAATACGGACTAATTTACTTCCTCGTATGGTGATATTGGTTTATAATGCGCATTAATCGGCTGCTTGTTGCATACTTCAAGATTTACAGAGTATAGGGTCTGCTGCTGCTGCTATCAGTTTGTGCTTTGAGCATGAATTCAATGCCATGGTCATGTACGGTGAAAATTGGAAACGCATCAAATAGGATCATGCAGGAATTCACTACATAGAGTGTTCTCAATTTGAGACAACCTTTTTGCCAAAGTTCTGATTAGGCCTATGTCTCAAATTTTAAAATGGAGTGCTTACCATTTAGTGACTGATTGTCTTTTCTATGCATGATGATTTGCCATTGTCAATAACACATTTATTTTTGTTAACTCCAACAGATTTATTTCACCTGTGGACTGAAAGATCATGTAGTTGATGTTACGGAGGATAATGTTTGCATTTACAAAATCAAGTTTATGACCCCTGCAGCCTGCTGATATTTGGATAATATCTCTGATATTTAAATAGATATCATTGCTAAAACAAGATTTACCCCTGAAGCTTGCTGATATGTGGATAATTCCTCTGATATTCAAATAGATATCATTGCAAAAACAAGATTTTGACTTCTGCAGCTTGCTAAAATCTGCATAGTTCTTGCTGCAAAAACAAGATTATGAATCCTGCAGCTTGCTGATATCTGGATAGTTCTTGCTACAAAAACAAGATTATGACTTCTGCAGCTTGATAATTCTAGATAGATCTTCCTGCAAAAACAAGATTATGACTTCTGCAGCTTGCTAAAATCTGGATAGATCTTGCTGCAAAAACAAGATTATGACTTCTGTAGCTTGCTAAAATCAAGATAGATCTTGCTGCAAAAACAAGATTATGACTTCTGCAGCTTGCTAAAATCTGGATAGATCTTGCTACAAGAACAAGATTATGACTCCTGCAGCTATCACAGCTTGCTGATTATAATGCCAAAAGGTAATTGAAATCTGAACAGATCTGTCTGCAAAGAGATTTTTTAAGCTTGCTGGTATATGGATAGATCTCACTGTAGATTCGTGGTAACATACTGTATTACCAAGAGGAATGTCATTGGTATTTGAGAATAGTTATGACTAGTGATATAATTCTATTATTTCTGCTATAATTGGTCAAGTAGCTATCTAGGTGTAGCTAAGATATTCCTTTTTTCTTCAGGATTTCACCAAATGTAGTGAACTAATTTATACAAAATATTAGGCAGATTGTTTGTCATGAGGTCTTAGCAGGAACACAGGCCTTAATACAGGCAATTTGAAATACAGTGCACCATCATTGGTGGAACAGTGATGGTGATCCCATAGCTCAAACAAAAACTGACAAGAGTGACTGCTGTTGGAACATGAAATTTTAAAATGCCAGAATCGACTCTTGATTAATCTCATGAGATTATTCTGGATGACAGGACTTCCAATATATTACAATGCAAGTTGTTCTATTATTAGGAAAACTTGCTTTGCTACACAATCCTCCGTCCCTTCCTTCCAGTATAGTGCAGTCTTCTATGATGTAAAGATCAAGGCACTTAGGTTGCAAGAATGCCCTAGGGGGGCACTCACATATGAAAGCGACATAAGAGTGCCACTGAGCACCTCCTAAGTAGGGTCTTTGGTGACAAAATTGGTAAAAAATTTGGTCTTTCAGTGACAAAGTACAAAAAATGATGGGGTGGTCTTTGGGCAAAGTTCTCAAAAAAAATAGGGTCTTTCCAGGTCAAAAAGGCCTAAATATTCATAAAATTTCAACAAATGTACTGAAATTTTTGATGAATTTAGCAAAAGTCTCGAAAAATTGCATCAAATTTAGAAAACTGTTGGTCTTTGACAAGGAATTTAAAAAAATATGGGTCATTGAGTGACAGTTGGTAAAAATAGGGGGTCTTTCGATGAGAGCCAGTGAAAAATGTGGGATCATGTTGGTGGCACATAGCATGTAACTCATAGTTGAATACCCCAATAAGATACATGACCGAGAGTGTGACATTTTACTCAAAGAGAAATAACCTTATACCTTCAATAATTTGAGGGAAATGCAGAGTAAAGTCAAAGACCTAGTTGTATTTTGCCGTGCTCATTGCCATTATGTTTTTCAAATATTCTCTGCTGTCAAAATAGAGGCTGCAATAAAACTAACAGTATGCCACTAGAAAGAGCTTGATTCTATACAGAAATATTTATAGATTTTTACAGTTCTACTTGGCCAGTGTGTGCCTGTGTTCATTATGGTTCAAGCCAAGTCCACATTAAGCCTGCTCTTTTTATAAAAACAAAAATCAGGATTCAAATGTCATGTGCAAAACATGCATTGGTTAAATTTTCATGTACAGTAATTTTATAAAATCGATGAAAATTGATCTGAAAGATCTTATTCTTATTATATCACTAAAAATTTGTAAACAGTTTATATAAATTTTACAATTTTTAAAGTAATATACCTTGGTCAGTAAGGGGTTGCTTCAAAACTTACCATTGGCTGACTGCCAAGAACCAGCATCCGGGCATTTGCCATAGTTTGGAACAATGACATCCAGCCAGAATCAGCAGTTGTGGGCGGTCATCCGCTGGTTGAGTTTGAAGTGCTCCATTTTCATTGAAATCATTAAATTTCCTACAAAACAGGTATGCATTTTGCATATGGCGAGAGAGAGAGAGAGAGAGTGCATTGCAACTATGCAAAAAATGCACTGCGTACATCTTAACTGGTAGTTTGACTCGACAATTGTGTGAAAAGATGAGTCTTTCATATTACGCGAGTTGATACGCTTGTTTACTCGTGGCATTTATTGTTTGATAAGATTTGTAGGATATTTTAATGATTTCAAAAATAGTGTGTTTTGTATATTTTGTACATGCAATATTTAGAATGGGTATAAATTGAATTTGTACTGTATATATTTAAATGCATATTTGTAACCCGTCATATCGAAAGGTACCTTAAGGTCGGCATAGTAAATTACGAGATATGGGCCATTGAAGCTGAGCATAGTCAAAAATCACGTCCAAGGTCGAATTTCTAATTTCATCAGAAACGTTACCTTTGAAGTGTATTCTATCATATAGGATATAAGATAAAAATCCTCTCTCCATTCAAGTTTTACTTAGTAGTTTAAACTTCTCAGAACTATATAGTTTTCCAAATCAGCCCGATGCCTTTTACCAATTTGGATGTAACTTTGCAATCGAACATCCAATAAACAAAATCAGGGTGTCATTTTAAAGCAAAAAATATAATCTTTGAGATGAGGCCAAAAAATCACTTTTGATTTTTGGACCCCTAACCCTAACCCCACCAGAACTCACTAAAGCTCACTGTCAAAAATCACCAAAATGCGCCTAAGTCCAAATACGTCATAGACACAGGTGGCATATGGGGACGAAATCGCTGCCCGGGCAGCAGCCCCGTGGTGGCCTGCTAGTGGTGTGCCTCGCTTGGGAAGTCAGAGGTCATGGGTTCGAATCCCGGTCAAAACATGCTTTTTTCTACTGTGACGTAGTTGGACTTAGGCTAGAAAACGGAGCACCTCTCAATTCAGGGTTAGGGTTAAGGAACCTTTCGATATGACGGACCACATTTATCCTTTAGTGTACAAGTGTACATGAATTCCTTATTCTCATTGGTTAATCATATTTTGAACAAACTCCATACATATGTATATATTCATGATTTAAAGATATAGAATTAAACCAAACACAGAATAAATCATGTATTATTTATCCCTGTATGAGTACTCAATCACTGTGTTGCTCAGTATCCATTGTACGGTACAGATAGTGCCAGAGGAGTTATTTTAGCTGTATTATAAGATTGTACTGCGTATGAAATGCAGTGTCACACAGTGGTCTCGATATGAGTGTAAATGCACAAATTAATATGCATAAACACAACCAAGCATGCACCAACCCAACACTGTTGAGCCTCATGGCTTCATAGTTTTAGGTTTATTTCTTTACAGCTTTATTTTTTATCAACCAAGAAGATTCCAGAATTCATGTAAACTTGAGAGGATAAATGTTGTTGCCTGTTTGTTCTCACAAATATTGGAATTATCTAGCATCAAACAACAGGTCAGCGATAAAGTAAGATGCACCTGGCGCCGTATTTCATGTGGCCTAAAGGGCCTTAAGCTTAGGATTTCATGTGACCTAAATGGCCTCAAGGAATACTGTAGAGTGCAAGTATATGGCATGTCATGTTTGATTTTCTAAATATGTGAAAGTGTAAGTTACATTTATCTGAAATCAGAATTGATAATAATTTATCTCAATTTATCAGCCACATTGTCAAGATGAAGTGGAACAGAAATGGGAAAAACGTGCCATATACTGGCACTCTTCGGTATAATGCTGGAGCCTAGATATTGCCCATACTTCATGACGAAACAAGAGGTAACTAATGATATTAATACAAAAACAAAACTCTAGAAAGATTCCAAGAATCAGAGATTGCTGAAATATATAAGCATCTATAGATGTATAAAACTAGGTAATATGTAGTCCAACTCAATAGTTGTACAATTCACACTGTGTGTGGTTAAATAACAAAAGCAACTTGCATTTTTTGTCAAGCTGATATTAGCATATTCTTAAGCGTTCAGAGCACTATAATGACTAATCGATTTTGAAACAATGGGCAAGATATCACTTTATTGATATAAATTTTTCAATCTTAATCGAGAGACAAATATTAATCTTATTATGTGCATCAAGTCTAAAAATAACATCAAGCCCATACTTAAAACAACAATGCATAATGCACACTGCACGATGTATTTGATTTGTGTAACCAATGCTATGTACCCAGTTTACTCTTCAAACACGCAATACAGTACTCTATTACCTATTGTCTTGCCTGAATTACATACTTGATTTTCAATCAATATTGCTCTGAGAAAATATGTATTTTATGTAAATGTTAGGCTTGTTTTCATTTTAATTTTGTATCATTCATGTTTACAAGGAGACAAATTTCTTATCTCGGGTTTATTATCATGCAAAGTGGAATGATTTTAATTTCATGAATAACTGTATAGTTATTCCATTGATGACGTCATTTTTGAGCTTCTCCACCCAGCACAAATTTCATGTCATCAGTGGAAAAAATCCTCATATTTCTCTTTCATTTTACCACTTAGACAAGAAATGCATTTCAGTGCACTGAGTTGCATCATTTGAATGTCATATGTTCAAAAATCTCTGAAAATCTGAGCTTGAGGGGGTGTTGACTCCCCCTGGCACCACTTACCTAGCGCTTTGCCAGGATTCACTTTGTTCTGCCCGGCACTAAAAATATCCTGGTGACAACCCTGGTCATGTGGCATGTTTAAGTCCAGTATAAATATGCTGTTCCCTTGTGGCTTGTGCCCTATGTTCCATATTTCCCAATTTTGATGAGGCACACAGACAATGTACTTTTGTTTTGCCTAGTGGCCATATCAGTGGCCTTATGGGACTGTATCCATTGGCTGTACTCATATGGCTCATTCTCAGATAAAGCGTGCAACTTTGCCGTTTTGGTGTCGCTCATGTTCGTGTTACTAGTTTAGCGTTGTTAAGCCTATTACAAATAATTTGAGTGATCTAGTTAATACATTAAAGTCACATTAGTAACATGTGTGAAGCTAAACATTTTAGCATGCCAGGAAAGTAGATAACGATTAATCTGAAAATGCAAAATCGTTACTTTTCCCCATGTCGCCAGCCATACTTTTTACGTTTTATGTGGCCCCGTTCCTAAAATATTCGGGCATTTCAAACGCAATGCATATTTTTTAATAGCCCGTAATAGGTATTAGTAATGACATATAAAGTTTAATTATATTAAGTATTTAATATGACATAATAGCTTTTTAAATCATGTCGCCAATATTGCAAACAGATACGAACCAAATTCTAAAATCGATAACAAAGTGTGAAAATCAATATGTTGATGGATGATTCCGCATTAGATTTATCAAGTAAACTTCAGTCTTGAATAACATATATGTTATATAGAATTATATATTTACAGTAATGATTTACAAGGATATTAATATCAAAAAACCCCTATGTGACTGTCACGTCGCAACAGATACGAACCACACATTTTGTCGCCTTTTCGCAAAACGCGGTACACTATGAGCGAAATAATACACCATAGTGTAGTATGTGTAGAGCTTCTAATTTAGTGTAAAGATCAAGTTTGTAAGAAAACTAATTTTCTCAATAATGAATATTTAAAAAAAGATTCCAACAGATACGAACCAACAGATACGAACATTAGGTATAGGGAATACAATGGTTAAAATCAAGTATTTTTAAAACATATCCCATGCACTTTTTCTTCTTCAGAAGCCATAAGAGTTTATGATTTTGTATGTTTTTCATGAGTTGTTAGTAGTCGAAATTTCAACATTTCTCTAACCAAAGTTGCACGGTTTATCGGAGAATGAGCCATATGCCCTGTGCCCTTGTCTTGTTTTTTAATTGTTTTTAATTGTTTGTAATTGTGCGGCGCTACACAGACAATGAAGATTGTTCTACTTAGTGATCATATCAATGGTCCTGTGCACGGCAGATATTCCTGGTGGTCACCAAGTATGAGCATGTTGTTAGTCCATCCAGATGGACCTCGCAAGCAAACACAAAATGGACTAGTTGATTGTTGGTGCTGCCATGTCATAGGAATCATCGGCCGCATACAAGGCCACTGATATGATCACTAATCAGAACAAAGTTTTATTGTCTGTGTTGCGCCGCACAATTACAAACAATGGAAAACCAGACAAGGCACATGGCATATGGGTACAGCCAAAGGATACGATGCCTTGTATGGTAGATGTTCACTGTAACCTGCAGTACAAAGAATTAACATGTTCATTCTCTGAACTGCTGGTCACAGGGAACACACAGTGGGTACACAAGGACACATACAGCCACTAAGCAAAACAAAGGTTCACTGTCTGTGTGGCTGGTCACATTCTGAACATAGAACAAGGGCACACATCACAAGGGAACAGCCTCTTTCAGTGCAGCAAGCCCTGGATCAGTTTCTGTTAAGGCAGGAGAATTTTCATTGGCCTATTTTACACGGGTGCTGAGCAGAGATTTCAATTAACATTAATTTGACTGACTTCCAATAGATATATGTATTGTCATTATGTCTTCCAACTTTTAAGTTCTTAAAAGAACCATCCCAATATTGTTGTTGATAATTGTTAATAAAATTGTTTCACCTGCATTAACAGCAATTGAATGAATTTCTAACCATGTTGAATGTTTGTCTACATACCAAAGATGGTATATGTATTTATATTTTAAACAGTACTATTTATATAATTGATCCCTTTTGTCACCATATATCTCAATCTTGTGATAATGTTGAATAAACTTGTACAAAAAACAAGGTTATTTGAATTTCATATTGTATATATATTCTTTTCAACCTATAGCTCACCCAAAATATCCTGTTTTACAGGCAGGGTCAATAAGGGTTGGTTGGAGTCATGGTTGTTGTCCCAGCTGCCAGCTACAACCACAACAGCAAATCTGAAGCCACCTTAACACTTAAAGGAGCATGGTCTGATTGCCTCAACTTTTTTTCAAACTTGTTGAGATTTTTGTACCAAAATGTTGGTCATATTTTTCTCATAACCCATGTGAAATTTCACCGCTGAGTTATGTTTTGTTTTGGAGATCTATATGTATGAAAATGTTTCTAATTATGGTAACCATAATTACTTTTACAAAGTATCGCAAAACAATTTTACATCGTCGCTCCATGCAATTGTCAAACTTAATGCAGCGGGTCTCTCAGTGGCAAAAAAATTCAAATGGATCGAGTTGTTTTCATGAAAATTAGCATAAAGGGATTTTTCGCGGGCGCTGTTCAAATTTGTTTTGCCCATATAATCGAAACCAAATATTTTTTTTTCCTAATTTTATTTTGGCAATGTAATTGTATTTGAAATGTGCAAATTTGAGCAAAGTTTCTTCTGAAAATTCCTTCGGGAACAGGGTTTTTGACATTTTGGCAGGAAAATTTTTGATGCGACATAATAAATGGTTTTCGGTCCTTTTTACATGCTTTATCATTGACCAGATTTAAAATTCATATTGGAAGGGTGTTTTTTAAGGGGGATCCCTAGGTCACTTAAATGTTCAATGGTTAACCCCGCTTCATCAAATATGTAGCTGGGTTTTACCTTGTCTATAGGCACACAAAAGTTCTTGTATGGGGGTTTTACACAGTGTAAAGGCAACATTCTTGCATTATCACAGACACAAAATAGTAACTAAATGACTAAAGCATGTACTCATTAAATCTCAGTGACAAAAATAATTGCATTTTATTGGTTCATATATATAGATTCAATACATAACACAATTTTTACATTGTTAATTTATCAACACTAACAGAGTTGACATGTTACAAGTTGTTGGTTGGAGGACAAAACATGCATATTGGAAATGACAGACCCCGAGTCCGTTCATTGCTCCCTAGCCCCTGGAGTTGATATGAAATATTGCTATAATCTTACAACATTGGCAACATAAATGAAGGATTTGTTTACTATAGTAACAAATATGGTGATAGGGAGCTGATTAAAATGTTACAAGCCTGACTACGTAGATAGAAATCTCAGAATTCGTGTCAATTTTACTGCAACATGCGCAGTGGCGTAACCAGAAATTTTCAGTTGAGGGGGCGAGCAGGGGCAAGACAATTTTGCAGGGGGGCGAAAGAGGTTTTTGTTCAGACACAAAAAGGTACACCACAAAATTGTTCATGTAGCAAATCATCCAAATTTTGCTAAAATTCATAAAAATTTGTACTATTTTGGTGAAAACTAAGTTTTTTAAATTTTGCACAGTTACATTACCTAGGCTATGTACTCTGTACTTTTCTTGATTTCATTTGAGGGGGGGGGGGGCAAGCGGGAGGGCAGACATTTTTCCCGCCCCCCCTACCCCCATCTGGTTACGCCACTGATGCGATGAAATTCTGGATTAGCCTAGATCTCCTGTCCCTTTGCAATTGGCTCAACTATCCAAGAAAACAGGCAAAATGTAATTAGGATTAGTCTACATTTTGACTCGAAACACATGTCACCTTCATGAGGGGTGCTCTGGCAAAATGAGAGGAAAGTCGCAAGAGTTTATGCCATATTTTAATTCTCTATATATAATCTCAGCTTTTGAATTATATATTATATGTGACTCTTTCTCCATTTTTCATTTTAAGATCGAAATCCGAAGCAGTCCACTGAATATATTGTAATAAAAATTAGTTGCAAATCACTTTCAAAGATACTGATTACTGCAGTGTATAATAGCAACATGCAATCAGTTACCCATGAATAATAGCACTTCCCATAAAAGTTGACCTTCATAACTTTAAGCATAGGTAAACATTAATGCATGAATGCGTTTTATGTAAAAAAACGAAATTTGACTTTTTCACCTATTTTTACTATAGATGCCATTTGTTCAAAATATAGATTTGCAACTTTCCTCTCATTTTGCCAGAGCAGCCCAGATATGGTAAATGATGGAGATATTTTGTAATTGCTGGTAAAATTTACTTAAGCAACGCATATTCTAAGAAAGTAAAAAAATATAATCAGAACCAATCAGAAAAATAAATTACTGGGAGAACATTATTATAAACAAAGTTCAATTATAGCTGAGAAATGATGAAACACCAAGAAGCTTTCGAGTTTTCATCACGATTCCACTAGTGATTACGGATCTTCATTAAAGCAAAATCTTTTAACAAATGACCTCTGTGGAGTTGTACAATTAGTATAAAATTAACATAATATAAGACCAATTACATACAATTATGTATAGACAATCTTAAATAAACAATCAGTTATTAGATCACAATAATCAGTTTAAAACAAGTTAGGTTGATTGTACTGTACAATATTAATACATAATAATAATTAAGGCTTTCATGTACACTATACACAGACTATAATACACACATACATTGAAACTATATATGGCAAGTATATGTTATTAGATGAAACTACATAACTGTTATTAAATACAATGATTCTGCTAATACATGTATAATCGTGCACTCTCATAAGGTACAATTTGGCATATTTTATTATTTCACAGAATTTACAAAATTCAGCCGACAGTCACAAGCGGTAGACAATGTTGAACTTTGCATAACTTTTGTTCAATTTTGACTGTACTGTGCCATGTCAGATGTGGATATTTACACATTTACATTTGTAACCGTCCATCCCCAAAAAGCCGTTTGCTTCATTTATGGCTCATTTAAAATATATGGTCACATTTTTGTTCGATTTTGTAGATCAGTATGTCTGCGACTGAGTGGAGAAAATGGATAATAATACATAAAGAATAGGAGACATGAAGGGACAAAAAAAAAAGGTAATGAATTATCACATGTAATCGGGGTTATTGCCAAACAAAAATTTCTTACTGTCTACTATTAAAGTGTTTGTTCATAAAAAAAATAATATAAATTACTTTGAATTACATAAAACTGTAATTCAATAATAATGCAATATCAGGAATGGCACATAATTCAACCATATTTACATAGTAACTTGACCAGCAAGTTCCATGTATCAAAAACATCCAAACAGTGCACATATACATTTTGTCTCTGTATATTTTATGAAGTTGACACATCCACATAATGTCTAAACTGTCTTTACATCAGAGTCCATGTTGCTTTAGAGTCTTCGCATTTTGGAATCCTAGCAATTGTATCAAAATGTAACAATGTGATAACTAGCATTTGATTTGGCAAAGAGTATTGGCTGCCTAAAATCGGGAGACTCCTGCCTATATCGAGAGACTTGACAGGTATGGAATTATTAAATAGCTTTCAGTTAGATGAGAATTTTGCACAACTCTATGTGAGCTTCTTGTACCATATAAACAAGCAAAACTCCATGGGAGCTTCTTGTACCATATAAACAAGCAACTATAGGCAAAACAATAATTTATTGAACAATGTAAACAAAAATTCATGGTATAAGTTGCATTGCAAACAATGGGGCCCTGCACTCTGGATTTGTATTTTCACTGTCCAATAAATTTTTGAGTGGCCTATAAGACAAGACATCTTATATATGTCACTTTCTACATATGGTCATATTTTTTGAGGTCGGGCCCATTTGCGTTACAACTCCCTCACTTCATCCATACCTAACTCCCTCCTGGTAATGGTTGATTAGAGATAATAAACACCTTTATTTGGCTATTATTTTTAATTGATTTTATAGATTAATACATTATCTTCAAAATCATACCAAAATTATAACATTTCATACAATTATTGAAAAGTTATGATAAGATTTGATGCACAATGTACATATTTCATCCACACAAATCGCATTTATGCCCGTTTTGATTTCTGGCTAAATTAGCTTATTGACTTTAACTTGTAATTAGCGTTAATGATCAACTTTATTTGGGTTAATTCCAACTTGATTTTGATAAACAATAACCAGCCTTTGAAATCAAATCAGATTTATGACACTTCAATGGATTTTTAAGAGGATATGACACAAAAATTGATGCACAATTTTCATGATACCTCATCCACACCCGCCTCATCCACACCCGCCTCCACCCTGGCTAATCAGCTTTAACAGGTTATTAAGCCTACTTAATCACTTCATTTTGGGTTCTATTCTTTATTTCTTGAAAGTCAAATAAATTATCTTTAAAATGATACCAAAATTAAAACATTTCATGGGATTGCTGAAAAGATATGACAGAATTTATGCATAAATCATTCTCAATGTAACAAATCCACCTTTTATGGATGCCCACATTAAAAAGCATGACCATATGTGTGTGTCTAAATTACTTAAAGATATGATTACACTTTTTAACTTGCATATAAAAATACACAACTTGATCTTTTGCTAATTCATTCAGCTGCATACAAAATGATTCAGAGATTCAGGCACACAATAATTGACTGCAATTGTTTGTATTTACATAATTGCATAATATAGTGCTTACATGGTTCCAATATCCATTAATTAAGAGGAGCTCCCATAGATTTACAGTGGAGATACCTGACTCACTGCCTTTTTTATTCCGGTAAGGAGATAAAATTGGGGGGGGGGGGGGTATTTGGGGTTTTGCCGATGATGCATTGCATCTTGTCATAATGTGTGAATAGTGAAAACACGCACACACACTTTGCGTGCAGGTTGGCATATCATTCGCGTTAAGTATTATTTGTCTCTACGCACAACCAAATCTCGGCACTCGGAGTTGATTTTGGCGGGAATTGAGTGGACCCGAATACCCCAATTTTAGCTCAATGGTTGATGACGCAATTACATAGGCCGGTATACAAAGTTTGGTATCTCCCCTGTAAATCTATGGGAGTTACCAAAGATTTTTATTTGCACTCAAGGTCTCAAAATATCATCAGCCTTCAAGAACAGTAGCTTTCTATAATTTGTTCATCAAAGGCACATTCATCAATTTCATCAATTATTTTCATTTCTGAAGTATGTATTTCAGAGTGATTCAATGATTTTGTTCTCAACCTATCTTCCTGTGATCTATCAATGCTCTACATAAAAACAGCCTGTATAGCTTTCAAAACACATAATGTAGGTTTTATCTTCAAATTTTGGCCATACTAAAAATGGAGTTGGCTACAGATTAACACTGATATATCTCTAATTCTATTGTTATTTGAGTTGCCAACATTTGTTTTGAATACAAAATTTGGGAAAAAGTAAATAAGTTGATCATTAAATCATCACAAAAATATTCATGTTTGAATCTGCATTTTCCTTAACCAGCATCTCATAAGACCAGATATTAACAGTGGCATTAATCATTATTCTTTCTTAAGTTTGAAATTGAAACATATGTCATTAATTAACAAAGAAAGATAAATGAAAAATAATAAATAAACATATGCAAATTCTTAAATATGGATACAATTGTCTGCCTTGCAACATCTCTAAGGCCAAACACTATGGTCCGTATGCACAAAGCAGGACTAACTTAGTCCCGGACTAAGTGAAATTTGAAATTGTGGAATATCGCACATTTTGTGGGAAATCTAGTGATAATTTAAGTTCTACTTTAAAGGTTTAAACTGAAACTTTTACTATATTATTCATTTGTCTGTTTTAAAACATTTCAATTATTTTTAGAATACATAAATTGTTTAGTCTGGGACTAACTTAGTTAGTCCTGGACTAAACCAATTTTTGTACTTTTTGCCAAAAAATGCCATTGTTCCAAAACAGCGAAATGGTCAAATTATAGTCATTTCAGCATATATCTTATATGCAAGGACATAAATTAATACAGATTCAAAAAAATATATTATTTTTCAAAAAAATCAAATTTCACTTGATCTTGGACTAAAGTTAGTCCTGCTTTGTGCATACGGACTCAAATGACTATATTCACTGTCCAAGTGATTATATAGTAGTCTTGGGAGCCCCAACAACCGTTCAAACTATACATACAGCTCACAGTGGGTTGCATAGTCTTCAACAGAGAAGACTAAGTAATACAATTTGCTGGTCAAGTAACACGACTGAAAATAAAATGGGCATTTCAAATAATTGATACCACGAGCCTCATGTATGTGTAAACCAGAGACGTCTATATAGACGTCTCTGGTGTAAACGGTTGCCGGGGTAAAGGAATCGGATTATGATGTCAATCGACAGCTAAGTCCTAAAAACTACCCAATCAACTATAGGGATGACGGGCTTTGCCTAATGATTTAACTCACTGGCAAAAGCTCAGTGGGGCTTGAACTAATGATTTAAGTAACTATTCATGTTGAACAAAGATTATCACTATATATAAGGCACAGTATTTACAAAGTGCTGACATTACTCCACACTACTATTCAAGATGATAAGAGGCACTTATTCTTGACAAAACTCGTTACTGTTTTTAAACTAGATGTACAAAATTATATGTATAAAGAGATGTAATAGCAATTTCAAAAGAGTTTGAAATCAACCATATAGAGATGTATTCTGGGATACCCAGCAAAAAGTCTTTCCAGTCTGATCCTTTTCCCTAACACTACTAGGCCAGAGGCAATTACAGCAAAAAAATTACTTTTAGACATTGTGTATGTATGGTTATAGTTTGATCAAAAATAAATAGGTGTGCCTATTCGCATCGTGAATTGATAGAGAAAAGCATGAGCGTAGCTTAACACAGCACAACTCAACAGACCCAGTGCATTTAAAATGTACAGCTAGTACATTGGTATCCCTTGCGCGCGTATAATTTGGATTATCTTTGTTTACGGATAAAGAAAAGCCTCGGAATTCCTACTATTTAGTGAGGATCAAAGACAAATAGGTTGGCCTATTCGCATCGTGAATTGAAAGAGAAAAGTATGAGCGTAGCTTAACACAGCACAATTCAACAGACACAGTGCATTTCAAATGTACAGCTAGTACATTGGTATCTATGGCGCGCGCATAATTTGGATTATCTTTGTTTACGGATAAAGAAAAGCCTCGCAATTCCTATTATTTAGTGAGGATCAAAGTATAGACATATGAGGGAAGAGCATCCTGTATCCCATCAATAAAGCACTGATGGGTTTTAGACTGGAAAGAAAAACATAATGCATAGTTTTGGTTTATATATTTGAGCTGTATTGTTCTTCCTGCATAATGCTCACCAACCACTATACTTTGATCAACACCAAATAGGCAGGCCTCTTCACTTGGTGCATTGTGCATAGCTGAATACAGCGCAACTGCAAGAGACGCAGCGCGCGTTGTACGTGTGACCCGCGCATCAGTATCTACGGCGCGCGTGTAAGTGGGATTATGTTTATTTGTGGATGAAGAACAGCCTCCTAATTCCCGCCTATTTAGTGTTGATCAAAGTATAACAAGGGCCAATTTATATAATATTGAATAGTTTGAAAGTGATACACAAACATACTTTTACTGCTACATATTTCCTTGAATCACAAAAATAAAACTAATATTTTTATTATTATTATTACCTAAATCAGGCTGTGAGTACATTTTCAGCAAAGCACGATCAAACAAATAAACATTAATGTAGAGATTATAAGCGAGTTCACACATATTGCATTATAAGGAAAATAGTAAGGGATATAAGCATATCCAACATACAATGTCCTAATGAAAGAGTTCTTTTGTAAATTTCTAAGTTAACATCTGGTAAAATCAAATGTCAAAATTTTTAAATTAAGTATGTAAAGGAAAGACTGACTGATTTAAAAATCAAAATATTTGGGAATGGTTGAAGTTATAAATATTGAGTAATAGGGCTTTGCATAACATAATTTTTGCCGCAACTTGTAATCTTTATACCTCATATAGATTCTTGTCCTATGTTTGGATAGAGTTGCGGCTAAGATTTAACTAGACCATATAAATTTACTAGGCCTGGAGCATATTTTTCGCTAGATTGACTCAATATATTTTGTGTGGTGTAACTCAAGCATTACGCTGGCTACTCTGAAATATTTTTGGTCAAACAGTGCGCAAGCTGCTTATCTTGTATGGACAAGATGGCACAGTCAGCATTGACAGATGAAATTGTAAATTAAAAGTGCTGAAATAGTTATTTTATCCAACAAGATGACAAAAATCTACATTTTCAGTATATAAAACAAATATTGACTGCTTTTTTGTTCGGGGTATGGTTAAAATTATTTCCCCTAGGTGATCTCATAACCATGGATATGTCCTAAGATTTTCTTGGCAAATATTCTAGGTTTTGCGTTTACCTCAAAGCATTCAATATTTTTAGGCCTCTACTATGCACTGCATCATGCCCATGACACAGCTAGCGTGTGGTTTGAATTTAGGAACTTGCTAGCGTCTAGTTAGCTACGAAGACGCTAACTAGACGCTAGCAAGTTAAAATATCTTCAACTTTAGAGTCTTTGTTAGCTGCGTCTTGTAAGTATATCAAGGGCATCACAGTCAGTATTTGTATAATAAGCACTAATATAAGGATAAGACACATTTTACTTGCACTGTCTGTAAATGTACAGATTATCATTATGGAATGTGAAAAAGAATATGTGTTGATAAAAGTAAACAAGATAGGAATTTCAATATATAATTTATAAAAGTATTGGTTCATATGCACCATAAGATTTGAAAGACATTTCTCAACCTGTTCCAAAATAATGACCTCACTTTATTGAATATGAAATTCTTATTAAAATACCCCAATATTGTTTCCTTTGCATGGCTTTTGACATGATTACATAAATCATTGAATGCACTAAAGTCTTCGCACTGCACAAAGATTCAGACAAAGATTAAGTTAAATTCTGAAGTTATTTCATATAGGGTATGATGTGCATATTCATGATATGAAAAACACCATGGAGAAAACTTGCAATCACTGCAGTGTCAAGCCAACAGGAATATACCTTAGCCAAGGGTTGGTATAAACAATATTGTTTTGTTATTCTTGGGTACGATATTTCGTCATGTCAGTGCAAGAAAGTCGTATTTGCAATAGCTGCCATTTGTCATAAATTTGGATTGTACACTTGGGTCAGTGGTTCTTGAAATGGTTCTTCAGGTGTCACCACTTCAGTACCATTTCAAGAACCACTGACATAAGACAGGATCATTTTGAAGGATTTTTCACATTCTTGTGACAAGGTGTAAAATAAATATAACTTAGGGCAGCCATTGCAGATAAGACTTTCTTGCACTCACATGACGATTTGATGTAGAAGGTAGCCAGTGACAAAAATGATGCCTGATATCATAACATTTTGGTAAAACACCAACTACGAGCATTATTTTTGAAGTCACCTCAATAGTTCGATACATGCTAATTATATAATATTTTGTTGTATATATCGAGGGTTGCGAGCTACAAGGCCGTATCTGAACAAAAAAGGAGCCACAAGACTGTATCTGCATGTGCAACAAAGGTGCAAATACGGGTTTGTGGCTCTTTTGTTGTCCGTGCATATACGGCCTTGTGGCACTCACGTCTCGATATGTCGTGCATAGAAAGGGAAAAAACACCTTCATTCATCTTCCATAAACTTCTAAGTGAAATTAATTCTAAGTGAGATGCAGATCAACAATACATATTTTAATATATTTTTCATCTATCTCAGAAAAAAACAACTATCACTGCTTAAGCTTTGATCCGTATTAAAGCAGGTTTTGATCGAAAGCTTGAAAAGTAGATCCCAAAGGTCAAAAATGAATGCATAATTTGTGAAGTCTAGCTAACGTCTTTAAAAGAGCTAAATTAGAACAATATAGCTACAATTTGATATTTTGATCCTGGTAAAACATGACATAAAATTTCCCTTCTCAAAAGCATCCATTATGGAGAGCTGAGCTTTAGAAATAACACTCGCTATGGAACCTCACAAGCTCAGGTCTTCAATAAGGATGCCCCTCTCTTTCTCTGAAAATAAATGGTTTGCTCACGATATAACTACAAATCTACTGTCCAATTACATGATTGATCAAAACTACTCTAGTTCTTAATTAAGTAAATTCTTCCTAACAATAGCACCTGAGACGGATCATCTCAGTGTAGCACAAATCACACAATTGCTGCCTATAAGGCCAAAAAAAATTAATTGTTGTGTTGCCCTGAAGTGGAATTTCTGAAAAATTTAGTCGGTCGGTCGGAAAATAATTTTTTTTAAATATTTTTTTTAAAAGCACCTAAAGTACCAAATTTGGGTGCATTTTCCACTATTTTCAAAATATTTTCTCTAAAAACACCCAATCTGAGCAAAATTGGGTGCGTTCCCGACCCTAATATATATTTTTTAATTTTTAAATATGGGTCGGTCGCTGAGGGCAACATAACAATTTATTTTTTTTGGCCTAATGTAACTATATACAGAAACATCCACATGTTTTGACAAATAGATTGTTGATATTATATTTCACAATTTTTACTTGTTGTATCTTTGTGCATCTTTGTTCTTGTTGTGACACCTATTTGTGCAATTTCCTTGTCAAGGCAACCTATGTCTTTTGGTCAGAGGTCAAAGACCATACACATGTACCTGTGCATTCATAGTGTTTGATGTCACATGTAACTGTGCATTCATAGCATTTGGTGCCCCATGTACCTGTGCATTCATAGTATTTGATGTCACATGTAACTGTGCATTCAT
>JXSR01S011113.1:29906-51268 GCA_000969725.1 Ophiothrix spiculata
TTGTAGCATATCTGATGTATACAAATACCATACATTAGATATGCTACAAGGAGCAACATGTACGAGCCGACAACTGGACCCTTTTGCCGCGGCGGTACATATATAACAGTTCTGACACAGGGAAGTTAGAGAGCCAATACATATCTTCTAAAACACTGGATTTCAACACCTCACAACATCTACCCACTGATGAAGGCGCCCGTTTTGTCTTGAAATTATCTGGGAAATTAAGTGCAGTAGAAGTTGTAATCATCAAATTCATTTTTCATCTTTACGTAAGGGTCAAAATATAATCGCCTTCAAACAAAATTTCACTACCAAACATTTGTCACGTGATCAATCAGTGGCCTGACTAAGTCTGGAGGTTCCAGACGCAACGTAAGTGCTATATTTTTATTTCCAGTATTTGATTTATATCTATATTATTTAATCGTGACGTCACCATATATTTGTGATCGAATTTAAAGTATAATTCGGTAACAAACATTTGAGGCAATGTATATGGCAATTCAACACATGTGTAATAGAGCGAAATCTTATTTAGTCTCAACTCGGCTTTGAAGTTATTTTATTTCGAAGTCAATCGTCATTTTGACGTCACAACCAAATATTTGGTAGCGAAAATTGTGTTTGAAGGCCGACTATGTTTTGACCCTAACACTATATCTTTGGATAAATGATGAATAACTAAATCACTGTTGTCACTCCCAACAAAGAACAGAAAAGAACCAAGACAATATTTTTCTCCTTCATTTTATTAGAAAACAGCATCAAAACAAAAGACCAGCTTTAAGGCAGAGTTAGATATACATTGACAGAATTGATTTATAAATTGTGAGTGTACATTTTTAAAACATGCCCCTGTGACCAAAAATATTTTAAATAGATGGGCATTTCTTTACATCAAATTATGCTACACTTGAGTTTGTTTTGAAATTGCTGAATAACAGAGCAAAACAAAAACTATCCAAATATGATAGGTTGACACCAGTCTTCATCTCATGATACATAATTTAAAGCAATACTATAAGATTTTGATCAAAAATGATAAATAGTAAAAACAGCATATAATGGAGGAATGTGACTATCTAAAAGCGTTTTCAAGTGTATTTTGTGAAAAAAATTGTTTTGCCACCATAAAATGGTTAAAAAACACATACATACTTTCCTATACTAATACATGTGGAATTAAATTCGGGATCCCGAATTTAATTCAACAAATGATCATAACAGAAAAAGTAAGCATCTTTGAGCCAAATCGTTTGGAGGGTATTCATATTTACCAAAAACAAACCCAATAAGCTCCAAAAATCAAAAGTCATGGGTGACGCTTCATTTTTAACATTTTATAGTATTGCTTTAATGATCCAATGACATCGGATAGGATTAAACCTCCTGTCACCAACAGAAGCACATTGTTCAAGATTATACTTTGGGTAAACTATCATTGTGCACTTTAAGTTCTGAGGGTCAGGGTTAGTTTGGGGTTAGCAATATTTTAGATATAACTCTTTCGCTCTGGAATTTCTATTTCATAAAATGCTCTATTTGGATGGAAAGCCACTAAGAGCGCCACAGTGCATTCACTTCTGGTAGCTGCAGATTTTGATTTTGCGCCAAAGCGACATAAAAGAATAAAATACATCTTGCCATTCCCAATTTTAGAAAGATCACCTCAAAAATGAGAGTAATTTTGAATATAATCTGAATAAAACTGAAATAAGTGAACGTTGTGTATAACAAAAACCCTATTTTTGGCTTTTTGTTTTTGGAAACCTTTGCGCCAATTGATTGAGCGTCTGCGCCAAATTCGCGACATATGGCCTTAGCGGGAACACTGGGTAGCTGTAGATCGCCAAGATTATTCTCTTTGCCAAAATTGACGATGGCACAAGATATCGCTTTGTGTCAGGCATATACAAATTTTCTTTGCTTATTTTACAGATATTTTTATAGTTACGCTGGTAATTAATTCCGTCCAATCATGTACGCTTTTGCGAGCCGCTGTGTGTCGTTTTCCGGAGTGAAAGAGCTAAGGTTCGGGTCAAGTTTTAGTAAAACCTTAAGTATACCTTTTTAGAAGTTTGGGAGTATTATACTAAATCATAGTTAAAATCTTTGTAAGTGTCAAGAGCTTTTCAGGTTAAGGGCCGAAACTGTACTCAGCCTCCACGCAAATTTTTCCAAACATTTGATCAAGAAGTGAATCTGGCATAAGACTCCAAATAAAATAACGTCAACACCGTGTTAAAAACAGATTGAACTTCGCGCTAAATTGTACATGTCTTGAATTGTATCAACACTTACATCGCGCCAAATATGTGTTACTGGTTTATACCTTTTATTCAACCAGATGTCTTTGGTGACGTCACAATCAAATGTTTGGTAGCAAAAATTTTGTGTGGAGGCCGAGTATTGTTCGACCCTAACAATGTATTATATCATAACCTCTAGTCTAGAGAAATCATTTTTTGATTTCAGAATCTGCTTTTCTGTAATATGAAGAGTAGTAAATTAAATCTCAAATAACTTTAATCAAATGCATATGTACTGCATAACATCTTGAAGCTTACAAGATGATTTAGAACTTTACAAAATGAGGAAAATTGAAAAAAAAACAACAATTCAAATAACAATCATAACCGAGTATTTTAGAATCTGCTTTTGATAATATAAAAAAACGTTACTGAAAAATTCAGTATTTTAGAATCTGCTTTTCTATAATATCAAAAACCGTTACGGTAAAATTCAGTATTTCAGAATCTGCTTTCCTATAATATATAAAACAGATACTGAAAAATTCATCATAATTTCAAATCAGTTTTATTGGAATCCACATGTATTGTATACCACCCTGAAACTGTCAAGATGATAGAGAATTTTACAAAATGAGAAAAATCAAAGAAAAAAATAAAAAAACAATATGTGTATAATAATTATAATAAGAAAATTTGTGAAACTTTGGTGCAAATGAAAATCCAATATACAAAGAAGATTATTCCACATAACAAAACCATAATTCTTGGTTAAATCTATCAAAAACAAAATACAACATACCTACGCCTTTTCTTTTTAGTCAATATATTAGCTATGACAAATAAAATATTAGACATTTGTATTAATAAACATAAAATAATGATTCTTCCATAGGATCAGTCAACATAACTACCATGAAAAATGATAAGCCATCTTCAGACAAAAAACAAAGACACAACAAATATCAGACGTTTCTTAAAACTTTTTGAAATTACTTTCTTAGTTCACGAGGTGAAACATGGGCAAAACAAGAGATCCCGGGTTCAAATCCCGGTCAAGGCTATTTTTTTTTATTCTCAAGTTTTGGCCCCCTGAGGGAAAGGATAAAGACAAGTTACTTAAGATTTCTTATTACTTGGGAGGGAACAAAGTATATCATATTGAAACCTTTTTTGTGAATGTGAAGTTCTATGTACATAACCAAATTCCAAAATCCTTTGAATTCAACACTTTACTGAAAAAAAAAAAAAAAATTGGGGCCACAATAAGTTGAACCATAATAATGGACGGACATGAAATGACCAAAGTAATAAATAATCTATCATGGACATTCAAAAACTATGGGAGGTAATTCATAATTTACAATGAATAAACACTGCAAGTTCCCATTAACAATTCTGGACTTAGGGGCACACCATTTGATTTTCAGGGGGGTATGGAAGTTGGGGTCGAGTCAAGTTTGTTTGTTTTTAGCCGCCCAAGATTTTGCAAAGTTTTTTTATTACATTTTTTATGTTTTTCGTTACCTTGAAGTAGTGGGGTACATTTCTTTTTTTACTCATCTTTGGGTCAAGGTTTTTTTTTCGCCCCCCCCCCCCTGAGAATCAAATGGTGCACCCCTTAAAAGAGAGAAATCCATAAAGAAATCTGCAATTTGAATTAACACAGCAAAAATGAAGTGAGCCCTCAATCTTTCTGTTGGTTTTCCTTGATGATTCTCTGTTAGTGTGAGGGCTCACACAACAACTTTTTAAGCTGCTGATAAGCTAAGCGTTCAGCTAAATAAAGTCAGCAGGGATTAATTTCTGGACAGGAAATTTCTTGTGAAGGAAGACCTTGTATAAGGCATAATCTCTGACTTTTGAGGATGGCATTCTTTCATGGTGCATTAAGAGTTCCAATACATAGATTTTAGGTTTACCCACAGGATATCAAGTAGTACCCAAATAGGTGTAAAGCTTACTCACAGTCCGAAACATCTGTAACAACAATTTCATTACCCCAATTTATGCATATGGCTCAAAGCAGTTAACGTCACAATTAGCCGATTGCTTTTTGTAAAACTTCGGTATGGCCTGTTTTCCAGTCAGAACTCTAAAATCCATGTATTGATATAAAGTTGACCAAATTCATTTCACAGAAGTCATTTCATAGCAAGCAAGAGTTTAGTGTTCAAGCAGTTCAAACTCCTAATGCCCCATCAATTATTGTCAATACAAGGTATTTTTCAATTTGCATAGGGCTAATATAGAATACAAATCTGAGATTGATATTATGTTGATATTTGTATAAATACATCAGATATAATGATAGGATCAGTGGTACAAAATATTGTTACTTGGAGTTTCATGATATTGTATGTTTCAGACAGCTGACCTTAAATTATATATACATTGTTTGACTGAATTTTGAAACAGGCATTAGGTATTTTAGCTATTATGACACTCATGTGTGCACTTGTATAGGAGATAAACAATTCTTAACAAATAATGAATATAACTATATGACTATACTCTGTAAACCTTGACGTATGCAACAAGGAGCCGATTAACAGACAAAAACCAATTGATATGACCATACGGGGAGATAAATTAGTCTGTACTTTTCGAATTATAATCACGTACCCAATCTTGCTAGATATCTATTCAAATGAACTTATGTTTAATTTTTTGCCCATGTGGTAGCGACAAAATTAGCCAAAAATAATACCAGAATCATGAACGATTCATGTACAAAAATATTAATACGCAGTGATTTGGCCTTAATCAATCGTTACTAGTCTCTTACACAATACAAAACCACCAGGTCACAATGTTATAGAATACAAGGGATATACTATGGATCTCGTAACAGAGTCTGATTGCTTGTTGAATACTTCCCAGGTTTACAGAGTATATGCTGGGTATATTTCTCTCACTCAGAGTTACAAACATTTGCAAGTATCCAAAATATGCATAATTACTGAATTCTATTGAAAAACACTTGCCCCTTAAAAGAGCTCGTGCATTAAGTATACAAAGCATATAAGCAGCTATTTCATCTACTTACTGCATAATTAATTTTGGTCTGAAATAAACCATAATTATAAGGATTACAATCAATTACCATATCTATGATGATCGACATTTTATCAAAGAAAGAAGAGAGTTAAGAATGTATTTGTTTCATAAGTCTTTCATGAAATGAGCTTACCATTTTTCTTAAATTTGCAAAAGAATTTAGAAAACTTATGAATCGTTATAACTCTTGGAGAAATATATGCCAGGTCTAAATTCAAGATCTCTCTTTTGATCATGCCTCAAACCTTAAACATCTGTATCTAATTTGTATAATGATTAGTACACAGCTGAAAAGAAACATTTGTCCGTGCAGTTGGGTTTTTTTTTTGAGGGGGGGGGGGGGGAGGTAAAACATGTTTGGAAAAGATTGTGACCAGTTTTTCAACAAATTTTACAGAAATTCCATCAGGTTTTGCATAATTTATACAAAAATATTTCTTGTGAAATACCTTTTTTCTAAAATAAAATAATTATATAAATATAATCCATTTATTAGCAGAAATATTACATAATATAACTTCATAAATATTTAGAGCATTTTTGCAAACTTAAAAAATTTACACTGTCAGTGCTTAGAACTTTGGTTGTCTAATAGCTCATAACAATAAGGAGAAGGAACAACAATTTGAAGTAATACTATGAATTGTCAATATCAAAGAGTCATCTAACATATCAGGAACAAGAAATAAATAAGATATTTTTACTCTTGAGGATTCAGGGTCTCTGGTTTGCTTTGAACCACGGGTTATGGATAGGCCATAGATATAGAGGGGAGATACTAGATTCGGCGCCATTGTTCGGCAATTTGTTCCCCGCATGGATATCACATTGAGGGTATTCAGAATTTTGCCGAATACACACTAAACTGTGCTTTCAGTTTTGCATACCATTTGCATAGTGTTTGCTCTGGTTATTTTCCTCTACAGCCCAAAAATTTGTACAGTTTAACAAATACCCTAAATTTGAGCTCTATGGCAGATAAAGTCATTCCACTTGGTGGCATGGGCAGTCTGATATCTATTCTTCTATATCTATGGCTTACTCATGGAGGTTTAACAATCTATGGTTAACACCCTGGTTACATAAGCCGCAAGAGGCCGCAACGCCTGTATGACATCGGTATGACACCGGTGAATGATTGCAATGCCCGGTCGGACACCGGTGATTATATGACCATAACTGAAGACATTGTATACAAACCCTAAGGTTTTAACTCGGAATTAAATTTTTGCGGCATGCTTCCGGCGTCTCTATGGCTCACGAACACCGGTCGGACACCTCGCTGCAAGGTTATGTGACCAGGGTATTACTTTACACCAATGAGTTTGGAAAGGTAAAGAAAGCCACTTTCAAAGCCCTCTGGCTCTTCTGTTGGGTCCTCAGAACAGGTAAACTTGAAAGTAGTCTTAAATTTAGATGAATGAATCAGTATCCAGAAAATGTGTTGGCAAGGATGAGAAAGTTGCTAGTCATGTTTAGATTGCACATATTTTATTTTATTCTGATAAAATATATTCCAACAGAACCTAAAAGCTATAAAACACAATCAACATTGATAGTCCGGATCCAACTTAAGAAATTGGTTTGACATACCAATTAGCAAAATAGGTTTTGCCCATCCCTTAGAAATCGGTTTGACATAATGTGTGCATGAACTTAATCACATATATTGCAAATTTACAGAGCAATGATAGAGCCTGGGTGGTGGAGAAAACTGTCCAAAAAACATATTCTTTACTCAACTGTCAAAAACCACACAGCTGGAATCCTATGATGTACCACGCCACGCCAAAGTTTCCAGCCACTATGTTTTTATCTGACTCAACTTCTATTGGAGTACCTCTATGGGCACTTCAGTGTACCAGTAGTGCCTAAAGTTGTAGCTGTGTACAAGTATTATGGTCATAGGAATCTAGCTATGTATAACAACATTTTGCAATGCACATATAGGTACTTTTAAGTCATAAAAATAATTTCAATAAGCATTTACTTTAAATTAGGGAAAATTGCACCCGAAATTGTTAATATATACAAACTTAATGTACCATGCCTATTGAATACAAAACAAGTCAAAGCAGAGAACTGCTTTGAAATAACACACACACATGTTGAAGGAATATGCCCTCCTCATCTGGCAGTCACATTTGTCGGACAAGTTTGCTGATTGGCCTAACAATTTGATGGTTTTAAAGTCAGCTGCTTTGGTTGGCATCAGCGTGGGCATTCTTGTAAGACTGGGCTCAAATTCCATGGGCAATCAACTTCCAACCATTTCTAGCAATTTCACAATATCAATTTAATTTTAAAATACTGCATGATTTTTACCAGCAATACATTAACAAAACATTGTCTCAATCTGCAACTAACTCTTTGGCAGTATTGCAAAATGGGAGAATAAAACATAACCCTACGGGCAAAATCCTCTTTGCCTTCACAACAATTACTTGGCAAAGTCTTTTTAAGACCAAGACCCTCTGTGATGTTTGCTTAATTGGTTCAGGTAGTGTCTTTTCATGGTTTTTCAAAGCCTCGGAAGTTTGAGCCCTGATCTTATCACTTAGTAGAAAAAGGACTTCAGCACAACACGTAAAAAGAAACTACTAGCTCAGAGGCGCTCTCGATGAGTTCATAGTCGTCTCCTCAGGTGTGTCTTCAACTTTGGTTGTATCACCAGGCGTATCTGGAGGAGGGCGGTATGTAAGAAGCGCTGCAGAGAAGAATAAGATGGAACCAACTTTGACGCCTAAAGCCAGTATCAGGAGGTAGCGACTGAATATTTTGTTGTCATAAAGCCAGCAGTTTCCGCTTCCGTCACAATCAAATTCCCAGAGTAAGCATGTAGTGTCGATGATGGCGCCAAATGCCACTGGTGCTGGGACCGTACCTACAATAAAAAACAAATATTGCAGTGTGTTAAAATTTTAATAAAAATGATGACTAGAAGTAGCCTTAACCAAAGCATTTTCCAAATAAAAATATAGAACATCAACATGTGATCAAGGTCTCATCTTGAGGCACCTCAAATCACATTTAAGCTTGAATATGGGTATACTAAGGTTTTTGAGCTTGCGCCAATCCAATCAATTTTGACAAATATGAAAAGGTCCTTATGCCAAAATCATGAGCTGAGGCTGAAAATTGGCAAAATAAAAAGCAATGAAAATATTTTTTTTACACATTTTTACTGAAAATCTGTTGCGCCAATTTTCTTGGCTCCTTCGCAAATGGCGCGCCATACCGCCTTAGCAGGATCACTGGTAGTAACATAGCCAGATTTTCTTTCATTCCCAATTTTTTCTGTTGATTTTATAAACTAAAAAGGAAACAAAATGGTTTTCAGGGATTCTCATTAACACTTAAGTGGTCAAGGGGGTCCATATGGACCCAACATTTGGTTTTTGCGCGTTAGTGCAAAAACGTGAAGTAATTTTTCATCGCCCCTCTATGTATTTGTCTAACTATACCATACCCTTCACTTGGTGGCAAAAAAAATCAAATAAGCATTTTCGAGGGCGCTCTTCAAATTTGTTTTGCCCATAAAATCGTAACCGAACAACTTTTTTCAAATTTTATTTCAGGAATGTATTTGTACATACTGCAAATATGAGCCAAATTTTATTGAAAAATTCCATTGGGAAGTGAGTTTTCAATTGTTTGGCGGGAAAATTTTGACATGACACGGCAAAATTTGTTTTGGCCGCCATTTTGAAACGTTTTGTCCGATTTTCAAAATGTTTTCTTTGCTATAGATCTTTTGAGGTACTTAACCTGTGACTAGAGTTTCAAAGTAAAATTCCTTTGCGAAAGCACTCTTTCGGGGTTGGGTCCATATGGACCCCCCCTGACCACTAACGGGCATGTGGAGGACCTTGACCACTTAAGTGTTAATTTTTGGGCATCTTTTCCCGCATTTCTCTGCATGATACAATTTGTAATTACTCTATTCTGCTCTCTAATGTTATTAAAGCTCAAATAATTTAGCTATAGGTTAGATGGATTTTGCATTTTTTTGTCTTGAAGAGCAAGGTTATTATCAATCATAGTAAATATAACCATGTAAGCTAGTCCCTCGATACTTTCCATCTATAAGATATTACTAGGTCCCTCCATATTTGCCATCTATTAAACAACTGACTCATTACATGAGTCACTTACACACACAACAACAAGGTGTCTTTGACATTGTGAAAAGCAATGCATTGTGGGAAACACGTAATCAATCCCACAATTCCTAGCAGGAAACGGCCAATATCCTCACTCCTTTGTGTTTCAAGTAAACACTGAACATTACTATGGTAATTATACAATCATCAATGACAGTTTGAAATTAACATGGTTGTTTACGGAAAGAGGGGTGGGTATGTGGGACCCTGGATGGAGCGCAAAAACTGCACGGCACGCGTAAACAACATGACAACTCTTTGGACTGTATCCAGCAACTGTACATGAGTTAAGCAAATGCGACTGTGTTTTTCGACGACATGAGTTAACAACATCGGAAATAAGCTTAAGCAATATAACTGTTTACGGAAAGAGGGGTGGAGGGTCCTAGTTCCATAGTATTCCATATGTTTCTTCCAAATACACAACTCTATTAAAGGGCTGACTTGGATAGTGCTTCTGATCAAATTATTCAGTGAGCTAGATAAACCAGCGTGAGCTTGAGGGATGATAATGTTTTTACATTATTGTATTTACAAAAAGAGTGTAAAACTCTTTAAACATTGAAGTATACAGTAAGCAGCCATTTTTACTTGCACTCAATGGTACACTGGCAAAATTTCACTTGCATAGAGTATATTCTACTTGCATTTGTGCAAGTAAAACCCCTTAAATCGAGCACCGCATACGGGGAAATAAATTGGTCCGTAGTTTTCGAATCATAACAACGTACGGTATCCAATCTTATTGAATATTCAAATGAACGTATATATACCAGGTTTGTCCATATGGTAGCAACAAAATAATACCAAAATCATGTAAGATTCATGCACAAAATACATTTAAACACACTGATTTGGTCCTAATCGATCATTGCTAGTCTCTTACACAATACAAGAACACCAGTTCACAATGTTGTAGAATACAAGTGATATGATATGGATCTTGTAACAGAGTCTGATTGCTTACTGTATACTTCAAGATTTACTGAGTACAGAGGACTACTCATCCAATCATGTGTGTTTTTGTCAGCAAGGTGTTGCATGTAATGGTTGGCTTTGGTCCAACTTACAGCTATAGTACTAGTTAATTTACCCATAGTAATAAACATGAGTAACATTAGGATTACGCCCTACATCTGTCTTAAAATTCTGCTTTACAACCCATTCAATATATTTCAAGACGTATTTGTTGGCAAGCACCCAAGGACTTCTAAGACTCTGACTTTACATTTTCCAAAATAATAACATGAATAGATAAGTAGACAGTTGAAATCAGATTCTATGAAAATCAAATCTTACTACCAACAGTAAATGAAAATGTTGACATATGTTACTTTTTGCATTTAAGCTTGACAGCTTTTCAACGAATTTTACGTCACTTAGCACTTTTTTGAACACGTACGTGACAAATTTCAAGGTCCTTGAAAACCTTTCTAGCAAACAAGGATTCGCCTATTTATGAGCTTGTGGAAAAATTTAGCACCCAGTTGGTAGATGACTCAGGAACTTGAACAAACAACCGATTCTTAGAAGTCTACTTACCAAATGCTCTGTACATTAGAGACTGCAAACCTAGAGCAAATGATCTCTGGGAATGAGGCACACATCTGAAAAAAAAAAAGATAAAAACTTAATTAACAGAAAGCTACAAAATGTGTAATATGCAATTCAAGTACAGCACAAAGTATATCAAAATGTGAAATCTGGAGGAAACATTGCTATACAATTTGGTATAGACAGGAGCGGACATCCGGGCATTTTGTTTACATCCGGGACCTTTGCCTGATAGCTCCTGATCACCGCGGTGAAAACAAATGCCGACATCCCGCCCGTGCAACTCTATGGAGACAGTACCAGATCTTGGAAATGTTGATTGATTATAACAAATTTTCAAAATATTTTGATGCCAAAATCATGTGAGATGTATGGTATTCAAATCATAACAAGATGACAAACCGCTCAATATTTTCACAGATTCCCTTCTTGCTAAAAAAGAAAGAAAATGAAGGGATGCCTGGCTTAAGTATTGATTGTTTTCACCACGCACAAAGTCCAACGTGAGTTATTTCTAGATCATTGTGCTGCGTATGTGTTTCTTCAAGATATATAGTATGTGTCTCATGTTGCTGTTGGTAGTACACTTGTGCGATGGCTTGTCATGATTTTGACTATTGGGCCTGGATAAGACTTTAAATGATTTCAATATTAGACATGAATCTCTGGATCTTTTTCATCCAAACTTTCTGTCTGAATGAAAGCATTGATTCAGAAATTCAAATATATACATCTCCTTCCTACTAAATACAGGGGTGTGAGAGGTCAGTTGACCAAAACGAGGAAAAGCGTCGTAAAGTCAGGATAAAGGTCAAAAACGGGCTGAAAATGAATAAAAAAGCTGAAATTTTAACACAAGAAAATTTTCAAAAATGAGGAAATCAGCTGAAAAGAGGAACTCTCACACCCCTGTAAATAGGATCTATCCAAGCAGTGCTGCATCCAAAATTAGATGATGGCAAAAGTCAAATTAAAGAAGTAAATAGACAGCAAGACTATTTTGTTGTCTATTTGCACCCTGGAATCAAAGTTTTTTGGAAAAATGAATCAACACAGAGAATGCTGTGCAAATGAGCAATAATGCAACACAGTAACAAATGTATTTAACTACAATGCCATACGCAGCTTACATTTTTCCGACAAACTAAGCACTTTCATTTTTAAGAAAAGCATTATAAGAACGTATAAATTGTTACTTCTATTTAAGATTTGTCATTCAAAGACCTCTTCAAAAGGACATTTCATTTTGCCAAATAAATCGTACGATTACAGTTTTTGCCAACTCATCTACATCTGGATTGTCAATGGGCATTAGATATATTTGCAGTCATTGGTCACTTAGAGCTACACTCGGAATGACATATCCCAAGGGACCTCTAAATCCCAAGGGACGCAATAATTGTGTCCACTTCCCAGGAGTCAATGTCAATTTACTGTTCATTTGTAACTAATTCAAGCATGTAACTTGACAGTGGCTTCTGGGACAGAATTAGTGGACAGCTATAGTAGATCTTGTAACTTTCTGATAATGTTCATAATTACAAATTCGATTCAGTAAAGAATTATAAATATTAAAACAAACTATACATAACATAGTAAATAACTACGTTCAACTATACGACTTGGCATGAAAGAAAATAGGTAACATTAGGAAGAAAAATGTAGAAAGAAACTGAGTCTGAGGTACCTTCAAATCCCTATAGGTCAAGCAAAAATTCATTGGACAGTATAAACAAAAAATCACGAGTGCAGGGCCCCATTGTTTGTTAATGCAACAGCTACCCTGGATTTTCATTTACTTTTTCCAATAAATTTTTGATTTGCCTAAGGTAGAGATAAAAGAAAAGACCACCACACCAGCTTGACCACTTAATAATGGAACAATTGGTTGCAAGCAACAACTTCAAACAGCATAATATATAACAAGTGCACATATAAATCTAGAACTAGTACCATTCCCTTGATCAAGGATCGCGCCCCTCCCATGGACCCAGCAATGAGCCTGGGCAAATCTTTCAGCACACTTTTGATGGTACTGCAGAGGGTGGTGGACAGCTCTGAGCAAGAGTTAATATCAATCACACAATATATGCAAACTCATGTCACTTTACCTATCAGTTTGTCAACATGATTGACACTTCCTAAAATGACACATTGTGGTCAGTACATACAAGAGACCACAAAACTATGATCACCTAAAGACAGACCTGAAGACATTTAGGAGAAACTACATGGAAATGATCTGTCCACCCTATTTATTTTAAACAAATCCTAAATGATTGATTGGACCCCTAGATAACCAAGACAGCTCAGTGTTATAAACATGATCAACATCTTCCTCTTTCATACAACGACACATGTTGCTCAAAACCACAAGATCCTGACCACCTGATTTTCCACAACACATGGCCCGGAAATTAAAAACCTATCCTTATTTGTTTAAGAAAACCTCATAAGGATAATGTGGATAACCTGTTGGCAAACTTAAATCACTATAAACCTTTAATGGCTTCATTCACCACAATTTTTATTGTTTCAGGGTCTCCTTGTTTGTCACAATATTTGTTTTCATGTGAGGGTACAGTTTTGACATTTGCATCTTCAACAAATATTGCTAAAGCCATAAAGGTAAAAGAGAACAGGAAAGAGGGTGACCTGTATTTGCACTGGACTGAGTACCTATAGATATAGCGAGGAGATACTGAACGCCGTATTCTGGCCCGTGTAATGGCAGGCGTCGTCAGCCATGGAGCTCAAATTGAGGGTATTCGGGTACGCTTGGTTCCCGCCAAAATCAACTCCGGGCACCGAGATTTGGTTGCACTTAGAAACAGGCCACGCAAATAATACTTAAAGCTAATGATACGCCAACCTGCATGCAAAGTGTGTGTGTGCGTGTCTTCAATATTTGTGCATTAATAAGATATTTTGCGTCATCAGCAAAAACCCCAATACCTCCAATTTGATTCCCATACTGGAATAAAAATAGCGATGAGTTTGGTATATCCTCTCTCTATGGAGTAGGGCCTACCCCCCTTTTCCGAATGATTGGGCCCATGCAATATTCAACAATTGCAATTTTACTTGCAAAGAAGATATCACCATCTTTTCACTGGCAAGCTTTTACATTTTCAGCAATTGCAGAATGACAGTACCCATTTGGCACCTGGGTCGAAAGGAGCACATGAGGGATATCTTGCTCAAGGACACTACACCCTGCTGACCAGATTCGAACCCATGATGTAAAGTCAGAGACTTACACAGCAAGGCCACAACTGGCCACAATCTGACAATGATACCTTAAGGACTTATTAATATCATATATAGGCAAAGCAATGCTGGCATGCTGAACTTTGACCCTCACAACACCATCTATACAGATAGGTGGGCCTCTTCATATGTTATATCGAACACCTTCACTAGAATGCAATAAAAACCTCAAAATCTCCTTTACGTCAGTGGCTCATGAAATGGTTCTTTAACCAGCCACCAACACTTTATAGTCCAGGTGGCATAGGACAAGATTTATTAGATTTCTAACAAATTTACATGCCAGGGGCGCAGGACTTATAGCAGCGATCAGCCAGGGATCCGTTATGATTGCCTAAACCGGCAACAATTAAACCGGCAACCAATAATTGTTGCCACGGCCACCCTCCTCTGGTATAGTCTTTATTTCAAATTTATGAAAAATGGCAGCTATTGGACTTACAACACCATGCATTCCTTTGACAACAGACAACATGCGATACAAATGGTTAAGCTCTGAATGCACCACAACTCAATTGCCCAATCATTCAGATGGTCAAACTGAAGTGCCAAACCATTTGCTGGCACTGACTCAAAAAATCACTTGACCGCTTCTGTTCAAAATGATCAAGAGGTGTCAATTGACCATCCTTGTATGTTTAGCAAATTTAATGGGAAATAATAATTTGACAGTTGGCATACCTCCCCTTTCAAGTCAACAACCTTACTCCACCCTCCTGACGACAGACATCTCAATCACATCATTGTTAGACAAACCACAAGATCCGGATCACCTGAAGCTTGCTAGCATAAGAGCCAAGCAATCCTTTGACAATTTCACTGTTTTTCTTGGTAAACCTCAGAGGAAATAAGGATTTTGATTGCCATTGTAAACCATTTCAGTGTCTGTATTGAGATTTATTGAAGATTTACTCAGCAAAATATCACAGAACTGCTATGAGCTCTATATTCTTTCCATCCCCTGATGGATTTTTGTCTAAACTGTGGTTGAATATTTTCCTCAACGGAGAGGATGGGGTCTTATCTGTCTTCCAGACAATTGGACTAGAATCCAAAAGTGTAATATTGCTACACTGCTGTGTTGATATATTATGCATCTGTCAGTTGCAAGTCCTGCTACCGGGGACCAGGGCACAGCAGGGACTTAGCAGGGGATATTACCAGAGCCAAGTGTAACAATCCCTAGTATTGTCTGGATACTGTCCCGGGTGACGGCACTAAATGATGGTCACATCCTGGGAACTGTCCCCGACAATGCCAGCAAGAATTCATTGCCATATCTGGGGTATTGTCCCTGCCCTAGCTAGCCAGTATGCATATTGTTGCCACTTCCCGCTTTGAAATCAGCTAGTAACAGCCCCAGTTACATTTTGGTATGCAGCCCAGTTAGCCGGGCAACTCTATTGTACGGTCATGGGTACAAACCAGGTACAGTCCCAGCTAGCGGGGGCATTACTTTCTGGTAATCTGATGGTAACAATCCCCTGTATTGTCCCTGCCGTGCCCAGGTTCCCAGTAGCCGAGCTAGCAATTGACTGCATTACACTTCCTTCATAGCATGTTTGATACTTTTCCAACATATAAGAATATGATGTCTATTTGTCAAGAACAGCTAGAGGGAGAGAATGACAAAACATAATCTTTCAGAAAACTTATTTTTCAATTCTAAAAAGCTGATGGTTAAAAACATTGAACTATAAAGGCTTTACATCATTGTTTGTGCTAAGTATAGCATTTCCATTGATCCATAATTAAAGACACTTTTTCAACCATAATGAAGCTATCCAACACTGAAGTCTCAATATAGCAGTCTGGTGATTTTCATCTAAATGAATTGGCATAATTTGCAGCATCTGCTGAATGTCAAATTTCACATCCAAATTAATAAGTGTCATTGTAACGTGTCAAGAGTTATGATATGCCGTGATTGGCTTGGTTACAAACTCTAATCAGACAGGGGTCAGTGGACTTATGCAGTGACAGTGACACATACATTCCAGCATTTAACAAGCTACCAGAACATAAGAAAATGTGCAATGAGTCTTAGGAATAACCTGTCAGAAAATTAATATTTCTCTAGTCGGTGAGATATGGACTCTCGTCTCCGAACCAAATCACAGGAACACCAAATGGGCCCACAAACAGTCAATGATAGAAAATCGTTAAAGGAAAAATTCAATTGAGGCTATATATAAGGACCAAACTGCTGTTTAGTGATGGCTAACTAATGGTGAACATGATTTGGGAGGTCATGGGTTTGAATCCAGTTTAAAACAAAAAATTTCCCCTTCACTTTCTGATATGAGGAGATACGCATGAAATGGAAAATCCCTTTATGCCAGTGAGGGATAAACTTTACATACTCTTTCAATTATATGTACAACGAATCTCTGACAATTAATGTCTGAATTCTCCATGAAGACTGTGCATATATCGCCAATCACCAAAGAGGTCAAGTTTGAGCCTTTGATCATGGGAAAGGCTAACTACACATATCATTTTCCACTTGAAACCATTTGAATTTATGGCCAGGGTCAGACGAATTACGAGGTCGTATTTACAACAATAAGTTTATTGTCGTAATTAATTTTGACATACGGTCTGCAGGTCAGACCTACTTTTTGAAATTATTTATTACAATCATGTTGCATTACATTCCGGCCACACGAGGACCAAACCAATTACAAAAGTGTCAATCAAATACAGTATCCATGGAGCTTAATTGAACTAAGGTCACTCATTACGGTTGATTGAGTTTTCGCATTATGTTTACAACGACAAGATGCGGTCACACAGTATTTTTACCGCATTACTTTCAACTTTATTTATTACAATAAATCTATCTCCGTCGTTCATTTTTTTTAATGCAACGACGACCCGATTGTAATAAATACGGGTCAGACGTATTACGACAGCAAAATTTATAAATGCGACCTCGTCGTTCACCTGACTCCGGCATAATTCTCATAATTTTCCAACGCAGTGAAAATAAACTAAACATTCTTCACTTTGCAAAAATATCTTTAAACAACCATCTTAATTACACTTAACGCATCAGACATGAGTGAGTGTAAGACTGACTTAAAAAGTGCAAACATCATGATATTAACCTTATTATCCAAAGATCAAACTGATCTAGCAAGGTTAATTTGACCAGCATTACAAGGTATATGCATGAAGGAAATAGATCCGAACTGGAATGGGGTCACTATGACAAGTTTAGTTAAAGAGTGCAAAGCATGCAAATCTTTAAACAACCTTTTTCTATTTTGTGGTCTGATTCAGGAAGTTATTCAGGCCATGATATTCCGGTATTTCTGATACATTAAGTAATTGACTAGCCGATATCAGTGAAACATGCAGATCAAATGGACATTGCCTGTGTCAAGTTATTAATAGTAGCCACTTGAGAGTAATGCTGGTTTAGAGGTGCGTGTAGTCTCCATTTATTTTGGGTATAGTAAAATTGACCATGAAAAAAAAGGTGGACAAACATCTTGTTTGTTTTGACAAGCAAGGTAACAAAAAGCAGCTTGATCACAATATATTAACAAAAATGTCTTAACCATTTCTACAAGGGTTTCAGGTGTGGTATGGGCCCAGTGTTTTCTGCTAAGGCCGTATGGCGCGCTATTGGCGCAGAAGCGGTGAAAATTGACGCAACAAGTTTCTGAAAATGTGGGAGAAAGATATTTTTCTAGCTTTATTGAGCTAATTTTCAGCCACAGCTACTGATTTTGGCGCAAGCACCTTGTCAACTTTGTTAAAATTGCTCGAACTGGAGCAAGTTCAAAAACCTTAGCGTCAACACTGGTATGGGCTATATATGGGCACGAAAATGCTGGCAGGTCATACTCGATGGCTAATTGCCACAGCTGGGATTCAGAACCCCTGAACTCTTGATCCTGATCCAATGTCCTAATCTTGGGGAAGCGGGTTAGCGTAGCGGTACTTCCCTTGCTTTGCACCAATGAGTCTCGCGTGTTAAGGGTTTGATTCCTGGCTCTGGCACTGTATGTGCATTTGGTTTACAGTCCATACTCGCTTCTGTAGGCTTTTATCTGGATATTCTGGTCTTCCTCCTGCATCTTAAACTGTCACTTGATTTGACCATCTGAGTCTGCCCTACCCAGGTTATGGACAGCTGCGCTGAGGGTGAATATTACAACTGAAGTACCAATTGTAGAATGTGCTCTACGGAAGCCTTTCTAAGTGAAGTGAAAAGGTTGAGACGATCTACCTGCAGCTAATCTTGAGTGCTTGTATACTATTTGGTTAAAAGGCGCTATAAAAATGCCATTATTATTATCATGTCCAGCTATGCTAAGCCACCTACATCATTAAAAATTTCATTCACACATATATCTCCCATCTATGACATAGTTGGATCTAGGCTTTTTTATTTTGTTGGACTGAGGCAAGGTAGGGTTAACATTTGAAAAGTGTTTTTCAAAACTTGCTTAGTCCAAAAGCTGTCGGTATGCTAGATTTTGAACAGATAAATCTTCCATGCCGATTGTTTTAACACTTGTGACGAAAATTTTTACTCATATTGCAGAGGTTTGAAAACCACTCTTCATCTATATCCTGAATATAAGCATAAAATATAATTGTTTGATTGACGTAACATAGAAACAAATTAGGGTAGATAGGTAGGCCATTTTGTTTTTTTTCAGCAAAAACCACTAATTTAAGGCTAGTTTGGTTGCTTTTTCCATTTATTTTTCAATAAAGCACCCGATTAATTTTTTTCCGACCCTATTTTTTTTAAAGCTATAAAATTAGGGTCGGTTGGGTTACACCAATAAACAACTTTTTTAGGCCTAATGCTGAAAACCCCTCTGGTATGTCATGATAAGGCAATCTTGGACCTGTTATAGTAAGCGATGTCATTCTACATAATGCTACATACCTTAATGTTGCAGTAGTTGCAGGCACAACAGCGAGTATCGTGAAGAATTCTAAGAGGAACAGCATGGCTAAGAATAAGGGCTGATATTGGCATGACGATGTGCACTTCCCCCACACAGCCTCGGGTTCACCTTCCTTCAAACTATCTGGTATATCTATGCATGAACAGTTGAAATAGCCCTGGAATTTAACAAATTCGTGTTTGAAACTGTTTAATTTTTTCCCATGGTTAGTATTAGTACAAAATATTCTTTTCCTCTTACATGGATGCCTCAAAGCAAGCAATAATTTCCACTAAAAATACACTTATTCAATTGATTACATGCAAATCATGAAGATATAGGCCTACTGTATAACTCTTACTAAGATTTTTGTAAACTGATTTGCTATTGGCATCCATCATTTCAAATGCATGTCCTTCGTTAGAGCTATTAATGCATCATAAGCCCTAAAATATTCAAACATTTTCATCATTTTGATGAATGCTGTTTTTCCAAAGCACTGCTAATATGTTATCTTATTTTGAATTTTCATCTAAGTATGTCCACACAATTGGATCAAAAATAAATCTGTTATTACCAAAGATCTATCATCGGGTATATATCTCATCATGCAGCTAGCATGACATGCTGAGAGATATATTGCATGCTATAAATACACCACAGAGTGGCTCAAAAATATCGGCACCATTTTTATTTTAAAAACTAATCTGCTATTGCCCTAGATCAATGATCAGGTAGCTCATAAGGCCCTGTATCAATAGGCTGTTCCTCTGTTGCATGTGCCACTGTTCTGTGTTCAATTGTCCCCAATTGTCACGGGACAGACACAGCAGAGGAGGGTGGTCATGGCAACTGTTACTGGGTTGCCAGGCGGTATATCGTGGCCAATAAGTTATCACCGTAAATTAGCAAATCTTATCAGTAGCTCATGTCTTATTTTAATTAAAAAAAAAAAAAAAAAAAGAGAATTGTTTCATAAAGAGTGAAAACTCAAAGAAAATGATTGGATGTAAATTGATATAAAAAGAAAAGAAAGAAGAAAAAAAGAAAAAATAGGTACCTGTGCAGGAATCGAACCTGAGATCCTGAGGCGAGAAGCAGCGGCTAACCCACCAAGCCAGTCGATACATATTACGAAAATTTAAACACTTTATTAATCTTATATTGCGCAAGACGAAATTATTAGGAATTGGAAATCAAATTTGGGGAAATTCTGTTAATTACTGTTATATTTAGGTAAATGATATTATTTTACAAAATATATGGGCTATTTGGAAAGAGTTTGAAGAGATAATTAAGAGCAAAATGGGTTTGCAAACCGGGCGCAGAGGTCACGGGCCGACGTTGACCTCTGGCGTAGCCGTTGGGTTCAGATGCATATGATCACTAAAATTATTTTCCTAATCGGTAAAAAATATGATAACATCTATAAAAAGTGGGGTTCACGCGTGAACCCCAGCGAATTTGAAATTAAATAATTATTCTTATTTCTATAAGAACACTTTTGTAATTTTTGAAGTAAAGGTAAAAAGATGACTTTGTTAATATTTTATTTCTTCTTGTACTTGGCCCGTGCCAATTCAAATACATGTAAATCGTTCCCTAAATTTACGTTTTGGAAATCACTCATCCCTAAATCTAGTATCTTCTATAAATCGTGTCCGCCGCCGCCTGAGACACAGGGAGCATCTAACGTACACAAGTTCACTGATACGGCCACTAAGCAAAACAAATTGTTATTGTTTGTGTGGCGAGTGAAAATTGGGGGCAATGGAACATGGAACAAGGGCATATGCAACAGGAGAACAGCCTATGGATACAGGGCCTATTGCAGGTACCATGACTTGCTGAGACATATTGCACAGATGTATTTACTCCGCAGAGTGGTTAAAAAAGATCTAAACTATTCAATCAAAAATAGATCTATTATTAACCAAGATCAATCATCAGTTATTTCATCAAGCCTCTTATGAAAAGCCAATAAATTATTGTCTCATAAAAACACACTAACAAGTGGTTCAAAAATATCTCACAATTCATTAGAACTCTTGTTTTTGACTGCAAATCTTTCATCAGTTATCTCATCAAGCACAAATGCACAAAAGAGATTTACAGTTACGACCTAGTTTTAAAGTTAAATCTGATTT
>JXSR01S011113.1:113133-128998 GCA_000969725.1 Ophiothrix spiculata
TTGCCCCTGGATCAGGTAAAATCCCCGTGAGCAGGGGGCAATTTTTTCAAGAAACTTGCCCCTGGATCTTGTTTTCTTAAAAAAAAGCTTGCCTGAGTTTATACCATGTTCATTTATTCTAATTACTTTATACTAAAAATTCCAGGCTTATGTTATCTGTCTATGATCGGTGATTGCGGGCTGTTCATTTTTTGACGTAATATCATTTGGTGCAAAACCAAAACCTTCAAAGGCAACACTTCTCTCAATAGTAAGATTTCATGATGTTCAAATGAAATTTAACATTATCAAGCAAAAGGAATTTAGAGAGTGCAACTGTCCTTGTCCTTTAGTACTGAATATCAAAAATGTTCAAAAAATGCCAAAGTTCATATGTGACGTGTTACATCAAAAGGTACATGTCGGGTCCAAAAATCCAAATTGAGTTTTTGGTATCACTGGGAAGCCTGTTTAATCAGCTTTAAAATGATACCAAAATTAAAGGCATCGGCCATTCGGTGACCGAGCTATGACAAATTAAAGAATGACAACATTGACGGATTTAAAAAGCACACTTCTGAGAAAAACGCGTCTGAAAATTATGAAAATTTTAAACTCAAGATATTGCTGGTTTTCAAAGGAACCATTCAAAACTCCATAGCAACCAGCACTTTTACTTGCCCGATTGAAACCAAATTTGCATATAATAGACGGTGATACCAAATTTGCCAGGAAGATTAATCGGAATGCGCTGATATTTGCCGTGCAAATTGGTCATATTTGGTACTCAAGTGACGGTCCTGTGGACATTTTCAGCGAAAACTGGATCTGACTTGGTCACAAACAACACATTTTTCACATTTAGAATGTATTTTTTTCAAAAACAAAGTTCATTCATTGAAAATATATACTTCAAGGACCTCATTTTTTACAATATCTAAAGATCGACCTCCCGACCATTTTAAACTTCAGACGGACGTAGATCAAAATTGGCCTTGCCGACAACTTGTACCTTTTGATGTAACGCGTCACATACATAAATCTGGGCGCCAATGATGCCAAGATCCTTACCGGTCTAATGCAAAGATGTGGAGGCTTTCATTATTTCGTTATTAAATGTTAATACTAAGTTTAACAAGTCATTGAACATACTTTGACAATGTTATCCCAAAGGTAAATCTCTCATCCGTATCTTACATAGAAAATTAATCTCCATGAGATATCCCACAAGATATGCCTGTAAAACATTCATTTTCCAGCCCTAAACTAACAGCCCAAGTGTGAATTTATTCAGAGCCAAGTAGAAAATTAATCTCCATAAGATCTCATAGAAGATATGGAAGAACAAAATTATCTTTCCGGCCCTAAAGTAACAGCCCAAGTGTGAATGGTTTATACGCATCAAAACAAATCAAGATGAACTGAAATGATTTTCGTCAAAATTCAAGTAAAGGGGGTGGACTTCTATATTTCAAAATTTTCCCCTTAATCAGATTCAAATGCAGAAGTACTATGTCGTTCAATAATGTAAACATTTAATTTGTATTTTTCCAAAAAAGATAAGATATGTTAATTTCTATTTTATATTATCGTTGAATTTGGACAAGGCCTACAAAATTTTTATCACTATAAAACAGGTGCTATAAAAGATGAATAGACACACATCTGATCCATACATTTGATTAGAAGAGCTAGGTATTCTTTACAGGGTGACTCCCCTGAAAAATAAATCAAAGCAAAATGCCGAAGACGACAGCACCGATGCATACCGCCATATCTCACAATGACTTCCCATTCACCTTGTCCATTGTGCACATTTATTTGTTGTTGATATTTAGCTTGGAACAAAATCACAATTATTTTAATTGCAAATATACAGGTGAAACAAAACTCGATTATTTACAATTGCAACTTTGAATCCACCCTTCCCTTTGATCTTATCGGTCGGTATTTGAACACGCAACAAAGGACCGTTTTAAGACAATTTAACGCCATGTCATCAGAGGGGAAATATTGTCTCAGTTAATTTATTTCTGATTATTATTTAATTGACTTTGGTCATTAGACTGAAACAATCAACAGCTTGGCTTTAGAACAATAGTATTCGAATATCGGCATTTTCTTTTAAATTGACTGTACTTTAATTTCCCATAACAATTTCGTATGATGCAAAAATTTCAAAAATGTTTGAGGAAAATTTGGGGATGATGTTGAACTTGTCCAATGCCCCTTTGATAATTTATTTCCAATTCAATGTTCTGTTTCTTGGGATAATTTCATTCATGTATGAAGTCAGTAATATTGGTGATAGCCAGGCTTTCAGTCAAACTCTTAAAATAACATTTTTTTCTGAGCGTTTAAAAATTTCCTGAAAATATTTAAAGGTGTAGGTTCCTATCTTAGCATGTGTGTAATTTAGTTTAAACTGATTGACCTTGACCTCAGAAATGCATATTGTGAAATTTTAACCTCAGCTTGCTTCTAGTTTTCTCTTGAGAGGCGAAAGAAAGTATGCAACCCTGGGGATGATGCTGTTATGAAAATACAAAAGAAATAGAAAATAGGTATACCAATAATTTTACATTTAATGCTATATCTCCGAAAGTGTAAAGAATTTGGAGGTATAATTTTGGATTTAGAATCAGAAAAATATGGCTTTCATATGGTATCACAAAATATACCACTTCCGGTTGAGCCCAGGGGGATGAGAATGTGATCGGAACCTACACCTTTAAGAACACCATTCCCTCAAATACAAACATGTACCTATAAATTCAGCTTCTTTAGAAATATATTTTCACAATCTTGCTGATCCTCATTTCACTTCTTTGATATTTCTTTAATAGCACTCTATTTAGGGAAATCAAGTTCTGACCACAACATTAGCATGGCTAACATAACAAGAAATGACAAGGGGTAATTGCTCTTGAACTTGGTGGTCTACAAAATTGCCTAATCCACTACAGATTCCTTGATATCCTTAGGGGTTGGAAATGTGTGAAACCATAATACACCGGAACCTCTTTGAATCTGGACCATATGCCCCAACATTTATCATGTTTACATGATTTGCAAAAATTGGTACTTCTATACATAGCATTCTATAATAGGAATGTGTTAATTTGCCTGTCTAAAAGTTTCACAGATTCCTTCAGGGTAAAAATGTAAATGTCAGTGGGGAAGGTCTACATAAGGCAAAAAAAAAATTGTTGTCTTGCCCTCAGCGACCGACCCTATTCAGAAATTTAAATTTAAAAAAAAGGGTCGGGAAAGCACCCAATTTTGCTCAGATTGGGTGTTTTTTGAGAAAATATTTTGAAAATAGTGGAAAATGCACCCAAATTTCATAATTTGGATGCTTTTTAAAAAAAATTATTTAATAAAGAAATTATTTTCCGACCGACCGACTCATTTTTTCAGAAATTCCACTTGAGGGCAACACAACAAAAAAAATTCTTGGCCTAATAATAGAATCCCCCATGTCATCCTAACTACAAACGAACATACCATACAAATTTTGATTTTTATATTTAGTACATTTAATTTGCAACACAACAGTTAGGGGGCACTGTAGTGAAGCGGTAAGCGATCTCGCTTTGTATTGCACGCAATATGCCCTGGTTGAATTCCCGGGGAGGGCTGCTTTGTTGGAATGGAATCTCGGAATCTTCAGCCGCGGATCCAGGGGGGGCGGGGGCGGAAGGGGCGGGCACCACCCGTAAAATTTGAAAAATCCTGCAAAATCAGCCTAATTTGGGTCATTTTTTTGTTATAAAAGCTGAAAAACATACCCCCCCCCCAGATCAGCAAGTACTTTCATACTTTGTGTTTCCAAAACAGTAATCATTTGCCATGTCTAGATTCGAATATTTTTTTATTTTTCCCACCAAGGACGCACATGGAACCTTGGTGACTTTTATTGTGTTTTTTTCTTTTTTTGAAACACATAATTCACATAAAAAAATAAATATAACATTTCACAATACAAAGACATTAGCCATCAATAGGTATTCAGTGCATCAAATATATGTTCACTACCAAAAATGTTTCAGGGTAACATGTTCTTATGATCGAGGTAACAGGGTACATATGTATGGCCTATGACTCATCCTTCCTGTATATACTCTTTAAATTTTGATACGGCAGCATTTATATTTTCTGAGTTATCAGCAGAGTTATACCAATCCATTTTTGGTGAAATGACTACAATCTATCACTCATATTTGACAGCTGCTACATTTATAGACAATTTAGACAAACTCACAAATTGAAACCCATCTCATCCAAATGAGTGAAAAAACCCATAAATAATACCAGAGAAAACTTTCATTTTCAGAGCTAAAAAAAAAGAAAAAAGTGAAACCATCACATATCCAATTTCTGTGAAATATAAACCAAATCTTGCCACTTATCACAATATTATTAGGAAAGGCATCATTCAGTTAAAATAACACAACTAACACTTCCCAACAAACCTCCAAAAGAAACAAAGTGTGACCCAAACTTGTACCCCATTTTGGTGAAACCATAATTGGGATCTTTCACTGGCACTTCAAGCAGGCCCCTGACACTTTATCCCCATATTTCTCAACGGTCGCTGGTTAACGTTTCTTCGCTGATCATGTGATCAGTGGCTCCGAATGGAGCCACGGTTCAATGATCAAAAATGTTCCAGATTTTGGTGATGGTAGTATTACCAAATATTTAACGGTGCGCGAAATCAATTCTTAACCAATGTAAACATAGCGATAGGTCTATTTCTAAACGTAAAATTCACGAAATTCTGTATATAACACAAACGCAAGTGATTGAAAAATCATAAATAGGTCTACATCTCTCCTTCATACAACTTTCCCATTTTCATTATCTAAATGTATATAACTTTTAAGGTTGATCAAAGATTGTTGTGGCATTTTGTATGTATAAAGGTGATTATTCAACCCTTGTATACCATCTGCCTCAGTGGCTCAATCGGTTGCGCTGTTGTCACATCGTCCATGAGAATAAGTTGGTGTGGGATCGAGTCCCGGCAAGGCCGTGATGTTTGCGAAGGAATTTTTAATTTATATTAAATTGATGTCAACATATTTATGAAATAAAAATAATCTTGAAAAATAATTTCAAAAAAAAAAAAAAAATGAGCATCGACAACCACCGCAAATTTCAATATCATACTGCCCTCTTTAACATCTGGAACGCAGAAATTAAAAAAATAATCATGATAATTGGAGCCAATTTTTAACAAAGTGTCACCTCCTATATTCATCCTCCTTGCTTCAAATTGCTACTCTTATATTTTTACAATGGACAGAATATTTAGTCCTCCTGTCTCTTGTCAGGAAGAGTCAAGATAAGATGGAAGGGGCCGGGGCAAAGGGGCAGGCCTACTTACTACAAATACCTATATGGAAGCAATCAGTTTCTAAGCTATAGAATAAGGAATGATAATAATAATTCTGGCATTTATATCGTACGTTTTCCACAGGTTAGAAAGTACTGGCCATTATTATTACACTGCAGCAAGGGAATCATTATAGAACTCTCTCACCCTACACAAAGCCACTTGCAACCAATGACTGAAGGTGCAGACCTATATCACCACTTACATTTGTATATTGTGATATTCCCCCTAAATAGCTCCCCAGTGCACTTGGGTTGATGAGACAAGTGTGATAAAGTGATTTGCCTAGGTTCTAGGGCTGTTGTCGGAAGTATCGATTGTTGCAATATTTACACAACTTTTGACATGTCGATAAACAAAATGGTAGTATAAATACTTAACGACATATTTAAAAAGGTATCACAATCAGAAGAAAATGGGGTAGCAAATAAGAAAGTTTCAGCATGCAAGCATACCTTCATGCACTTATAATGTAAAGTTTTGTTTTTGTACTAATGCATGTTGTTTTTGCTAATTAAAGCAATACTATAAGATTTTGATCAAAAATGATTTATAGTAAAAACATGGAAGAATGTGACTATCTAAAAGTGTTTTCAAGTGTATTTTGTGAAAAAAATTGTTTTGCCACCAAAAAATGGATAAAAAGCACATGCATGCTTTCCTATACTAATACATGTGGAATTAAATTTGGGATCCCGAATTTAATTGTACAAATGCCCATAACAGAAAAAGTCAGTATCTTTGAGCAAAATCGTTTGGAGAGTACTCATATCTACCAAAACCAAACCCAATAAGCCAAAAAAAAATCAAAAGTCATGGGTGACAGGGGGCGCTTCATTTTTAACACTTTATAGTATTACTTTAAGCTTAGACTTCAATCAATCAATCAATCAATCAATCAATCAATCAATCAATCAATCAATCAATCAATCAATCAATCAATCACTAATACTAGTACGTGCATAACATGCATACCCCATGAAGGAGTCTATTCGTACAGGGGACCCATGGCCTTACGTGACCGCCCGACCACGGAGCAAGTAGAGTAAAGTTTCTTGCCCAAGGAAACAAGGAGACGAAAACCGCCCAGTCCGGGACTCGAACCCACAATCTCTGTATTACGAGACCCGTGCTCAACCGCTCGGCCACAGTAACTCAGGCCTGTGTATCAAACCGTGAGAGTATCGATAATGGTATCAACAATAGGATGTTTGTGTTTCAACATATAAATACTCAAAAAGCCTATTGATAACAGCACTACCAGGTTCACAACACTTTGGGACTATACTCTATAAATCTTGAAGTATGCAACAAGCAATCAGACTCTGTTACGAAATCCATAGCATATCCCTTGTTTTCTAAAACATTGTGAACTGGTGGTTTTGTATTGTGTAAGAGACTAGTAATGATTGATTAGACCAAATCACTGCGTATTAATATTTTTGTACATTAATCGTTCATTATTTTGGAACTATTTTTGCCTAATTTTGTTGCTATCACATGGACAAACCTTAAAAATAAGTTTATTTGAATATTCAACAAGATTGAGTACATCTTTTTTATTTGGAAAAGATGAACTACTTTACTTCCCTGTATGGTCATATTGGTTTTTGTGCGTTAATCGGCTGCATGTTGCATATTCCAAGATTGACAGAATACTGAGAGTATAGCAGGGTATGACTCTTGTATAATTTGTAACTTGGAAGTTTGCAGTTTTTACTCCCTCTGAATCAAACGGGGTTTATAAAACTGTTTCACACACCTGTTTGATCTTGCACTTTTCTTTTCAAGTATAACACCATTTTTACTTCTGACTTTGGTTCCCTAAATCTTCATCCCTTCATATCAAGGGGATACATCAAATAAAAAACAAGTTTACAATCTCAAGAAAAACACCATTGTGGTTATTACTCCATTTCTTGAGCTTACTACAACACCTATTCCCATATAGTACACATTTTGGCTATCAAAACATACAAGTTTTATAAAGAAAACAAGCACAGCAGAGTAGGAAAGCTTAAACTTGTGAACCAGGAAAGCTACATTAGAAACCCTACAGGCTATTTGTCCCAAAAGTAAATCGATGAGATAACAGAGGGTTGTGAAGATTGCATTCTGGTTGATTTCTAGCAAAAAACCCATTTTATTTCCCATAAAAGAATCTGGCTTCCCATACAGGAATTGTGTCAATGATTTTTTTTTTGAGGGTAAGGTTATGGGTAGGGGTTCAAAATTTAAAAGGGAATTCAGTTGAGAGTGGTTTCATCAACCAAAGATCAACCCCTCAAGAACATGCTATACTCCATAAACCTAGACGTATGCAACAAGCAACCGATTAACACACATAAACCAATATGACCATACAGGGAAGTAAATTAGTCCATATTTTCCGAATCATAAAAACGTACCAAATCTTGCTGAATATTAAAATTAACTAATGTTCAATGCTTGTCCATGTTGAAGCAACAAAATTAGCCCAGAATAATACCAAAATCATGAACAATTCAAGAACAAAAATATTAATACGCAGTGATTTGGTCTCAATCAATCCTAATCAATCATCACTAGTCTCTTACACAATACAAAACCACCAGTTTTCAATGTTGTAGAATACAAGGGATATGTTTTAGCTCTTGTAGCAGAGTCTGATTGCTTGTTGCATACTCAAGTTTTATAGAGTATATTATATCATGATTGCAGTGATTTGAGCCATTAAAAAATTATTTTCCATTGCACGGCATGAAACAAACCTGTGTGATATCATGATATAAAACAAATATTGAATGCCTATATATATGCTACGCCTCGTGACATAGAAAAGTCCAAATTTGACCTCATGATATATTTTGTACTATTGCACTCTCAGGCATTCAATATTTGTATACTATATTACATTTCAGAGCATATTCCTGAAACTTACACTCTTAGAAGGCCGGGATCAAATATACGAGTAGTTTTCGGGATCATTTTATTTTGATCCTTTAAGGATCACTTTTGATCCTTTTGCGGATCAATATATACAAATGGATCAAATTCACAAGGAATTTTTTAGGATCATTTTATTTTTATCCTTTTTGATTACAATATCAAAGTTTTGATCCGTATTTCTGGTTTACTTTGATACGGAAAGGATGAGCTCATATTTGATACCGCGTTTGGATCCAACGTATCTTTTGTTTCATATTTGAGTACAACCCAATATCCACTACACAGCGGGGAATGTATACAATGGTGTAACATATATAAATACGTTGATATCATCACACAGTCCGGCGTGGTCGAGTGGTTAGAGCGAAGGTCTCGTAATTACCAGCAGGTATGAGTGCGGCGTGGGTTCAAACCCTGCTAGCGTCACTTCAGTGTGATGTTTTTTGCAGGTCTTTTTTATAAGAAATATTTGATCCTTTTTCGGATCAAAAATTTTGATCCTTTTTTTGGGATCACTTTGATCCTTAAAGGATAAGCTCATATTTGATACCTAAAAAGGATCAAAATTGATCCTTTTTGTCTCATATTTGATACTTTCTTTCTACGAGTGTAGTGATATTTTTATTTTAATAATTTGCTTCTAGAGGCTTGGTTTGCATAGTTACAATTCAAATTGAAGACTGTTTTAATTGTCTTTTTTTTATTTGCTAACAAGATGTGTGGCATTTTCCCTTTTCCCCAAATAGTCAAACACTTCACAGATCACCAGCATAAATTCTTTTGCTAAGTTGCTGTCAAAATAAATATCTCAGACAAGCACAAAATATGGCATTTCGTCGGCATTACCATGATTAACAGTTTTTCTTTATTTTGTTCTCCATCTATAAATTAGTTATGGGCCATTAATCCTCGGAAATTGTTTGGCAAATTTGCACAGACTTGAAATGACAAAATATTCTCTAGTTTGATGTCAACATAGCAAATAAACTTGTTTGAACATTGAGGAAGTGACGGCATATTTATGATGTGATATTTGTGTGAAGTTGAAGTTCACCTTTTATGAATGTGCTATGGAAACTCATAAAACCGTGGCTAAAATGTGTAAACATATAAAACGGCATATTGTATTGGGGCGATTAGCTGGTTTGTTTGCTTGTAATACAATGTACTTACCAGATTTGATCAGTGAATTGCTTGATTGCTTGTCAGAAATGTGTCTGCGAATAGGAAATACAGAAACAACATTTATGATTTCAATTGCCTGAGAAATGGAAATGTAATAAATTTTGATCATTGGACAGGTCCAACTCTCAAAACAGGAAATTAATCAGAAAATGATCATAGATCATTTTGCACGTCTGTACTGAACAGTTTATTTTGAGTAACTCACCAATAAATAAAAAAATAAGAAAATAAATAGATCTTCACTGCCTCTTTTTTTTTTTGTAAAGTTCTGGGATGAGAAACATGCTTTTATTTTTACTAGGCCTTAGTAGGGTTTTTCTTTTTTTTAGGGGGGGGTCACATTTATGTCAAATTTCTCGCTATATGTGATGACTCACCCCGAAAAGGGGGACTTTGCGACAGAACACTTTTCAAGAAACAGGTGAAAGTAGGCCGCGAAAAATACAGAATTTCCAGCAGATTTTCTGTTGTAAAATTTGATCGCCTTGATCAATTTCAACAAGGTGTCATTTTTTAGCTTAGACAATGCCGCTGCAGATGAAATGAAAAAAAAAATCAAAATTGACATCATCAGCAAAGTCCCCCCTTTCAGGGTGAGCCATCACATGTGAATGTGTGATGGATGAACAAGGCTTTAATCAATAAAATATTGACAGATAGAGCCATTGAAGCACACATCCTAGGATTACACATACTTTATACACAGCTTTGAAACAGCACACTGGACTTGAACCAACTTCACAAATAAAATCAACCCAGGGCATTATTTTCTCCCTAATACACCATTTATGCTAAGCCTTTTACTAGAAATCACAAAAGAGTGTGGCGATAGTTGTCATTATAATTTGTCAAGTCCATTATCCGTTGCCCACAATTGTAGGTCTGTCACCTGGAGTGCTAGATTTTGATGAAATCGTTTGAAAAACCGGAAAGAGTCTGACCACAAAATGCTGCTTTGACTTTTTTTCACAAATTGTATTGCATTCAATGGTTTTTTTTAATACAGAAGAACACCCTCAAAAGTATTTCATCTGAACTCTTAAAACACAGGCAAGTTGCTGCATTTCCTCGAAAAACGATGTACAATTTGATTTTTCAACTACAACTTTTCAACCCGTAGCTATGCACATAGCAACCGGGGAGGGAGGGGGGTAACTGATATTGTTTCGGAGGTGACCCCATGCCAGACCAAAATTGGCAAAAATTGGTGAAATGATACCCTATCCGAGACCATACCTGTTCAAATAGGCTTAAATACCCTATCGAGAGTATATGCAAATGTAACGAAATTTAATATAGGTAAAATGTAATTGTGCACCATTAGAACACTCTTTAGTGTTTCCAGGTATTTGAAGCACTTTTATCGGCAATGTAAGGCACCAATTGTTATCAATAAACCATTCCTTTTTAGTTTGAAGACTGTTTGATACCCTACATGTATCAGAGACTTAAAAGCAAAATTTGATACCCTATGTGAGACTTGCAGAGCACCATGTCGATCAAGTTTGATACCCTATATTGCAAATCTCAAGACCTGTCCAGCTCTCGCCTTTTTGGTAACGCGGGTGGTTACCCGGTCAGAATACCTAGTTACCCCCCGGGGACATAGCACAACAAGATAACAGAAAGTGCCAATGCAGGAAAATAGGTTTTAAGAAAATGATGACAAAAGTTGAGTAAATTGATAGCCTGAAAAGCTTTTGGACAATGACACTTTGACAGGGGTCCACTGAAAGCCTTACTGAAGATATGAGGTGGAGATTGCTTTACAATCATGGGGCATGATGCCCATGATCACTTTACAATCTTGGGCATCCCTATTTTCATTCCAAGTCTCAGTTACAAGTGTCTCTCTTTTTTTATGCTTGCACCTAAAACTGCCACTAGATTTGACACCGTCTGATGTTTGCAATCTATAAGCACTAAGCATAGCAAAGCACGAGGCTGAGAGAAAGAAGTGCTAAAGACCTGAAATGTGCACCAGAGGCGCAAATTAGCAAGCGCTATGAGGTGTTAGCCATCTACAAGTGCTGATCGTATTGAAGCATGAGGCTAAGCGAAGCTTTGCGGCTATCATATACTTGGCCAATACATCAACAACATAAAGTAGAAACAAAATTCTCAATAAAACGCTAGTAAATATTATAAAAACCATCAGATTATGCTTTAGGATTTACAGAAATATAAGGGCTAACTATGTGAAGTAAAATGTTTGTGCTTAAAAGGAACTGGCCTAGATTCTTCCCACTAATTTTACGCCGGTGCAAAGTGGTGTGAAAACAGTGTTTCTAGTTTGAAAACTTAAAAAGATTTTGTTTCTACACCTGTGATGGCCAAACAATTTATTTTTGATAAAATTGTTTCTCTTCTAACATGTATTAAATTATCTCCACTTGATCTTTTATCTGGTAAATCCATCTGAGGTACAAATTTAGGATAATTTAGGAAACACCGGATAGTCACACCACCATCAAAGAGTGATATATTGCAAATTAATTCTCTCTCAATTTGAGCCATTTATGTGTAAATGTTGTACTTTTTTTATTTTACTATACTTTTAAGCTTAATTTAGAGAATTTCTTCCAAAAGTTTTTAATTCTAGGTGGAATCTAGGCTAGTCCCTTTAAAGGTGCAATTAAATATATGTACAAACCCTAGAGCTGCTGTGACAGAAAATGTCAGTATTTACAACATAGCTTGCAGACAATGACACTTTGACGGGGGTCCACTGAAAGTCTTACTGAAGATATGAGGTGGAGATTGCTTTACAATCAGCTACAATCATGGGGCATGATGCCCATGATCACTTTACAATCTTGGGCATCCCTATTTTCATTCCAAGTCTCAGTTACAAGTGTCTCTCTTTTTTCATGCTTGCACCTAAAACTGCCACTAGATTTGACACCGTCTGATGTTTGCAATCTATAAGCACTAAGCATAGCAAAGCACAAGGCTGAGAGAAAGAAGTGCCAAAGACCTGAAATGTGCACCAGAGGCGTGAATTGGCAAGCGCTATGAGGTGTTAGCCATCTACAAGTGCTGATCGTATTGAAGCATGAGGCTAAGCGAAGCAAAGCTTCCGGCTATCATGTACTTGGCCAGTGCAACCAAAAAAAAAGTAGAATTAAAATTCTCAATAAAACACTAGTAAATATTACAAATACCATCAGATTATGCTTTAGAATTTACAGAAATATAAGGGCTAACTATGTGAAGTGAAATGTTTGTGTTTAACACTTAAGTGACCAGGGGGGGGGGTTCCTAGGGGCCCTACCACAGGTTTTCCATCAGTTGCAAAAAAATTCAAATCGACCCAGTCGTTTGTTTTTCTAATTTTATTTTTGCAATGTAATTGTACTTGCAATGTGCAAATTTGAGCAAAATTTCATGCGAGAATTCCTTCGGGAACACGTTTTTTGAAATTTTGGTGGGAAAATTTTTGACGCGACACAAAAAATGGTTTTTGGGCCGCCATTTTGAAACGGTTCATCCGATTTTCAAATTTTTTTCTGTATTTTGGTCCTTAATACACGTTTTATTATTGACTAGACTTTCAACATAAAATCCATACCGGAAGGATGTTTTTTTAAGGGGGCCTAGGGCCCCCCCCCCCTTGGGCACCAACGGGTGGGAAATACCTTAGTCACTTAAGTGTTAAAAGGAACTGGCCTAGATTCTTCCCACTAATTTTTACGCTGGCGCAAAAAAGTGGTGTGAAAACAGTGTTTCTAGTTTGAAAACTTAAAAAGATTTTGTTTCTACACCTGTGATGGCCAAACAAATTATTTTTGATAAAATTGTTTCCCTTCTAACATGTATTAAATTATCTCCACTTGATCTTTTTATCTGGTAAATCCATCTGAGGTACAAATTTAGGATAATTTAGGAAACACAGGATAGTCACACCACCATCAAAGAGTGATATACTGCAAATTAATTCTCTCTCAATTTGAGCCATTTGTGTGAAAATTTTGTACTTTTTTTTATTTTACTATACTTTTAAGCTTATTTTTACAGAATTTCTTTCATAAGTTTTAAATTCTAGGTGGAATCTAGGCTAGTCCCTTTAAAGGTGCAATTAAATTTGAAAGTACAAACCCTAGAGCTTCCGTGACAGAAAATGTCAGTAATTACAACATAGCTTGCAAATATTTCCTATCATTTCCATCCATTTCTTTTATTTTTTCTAAACATCTTCATTTCAACTTGAAATAGTGACACCTATTAAATTATTAAATGACATCCAAAATACTACACCAAAAAATCAAATCATTAAAAGTGCAAATGACTTCATTTTAATTTCATACAAGTCTGATTTCTTATCCATAAACTAGGTCTTGAATCATTAATCTTTATTCCGACAATGTATACAATTATTCAAGTTAATTGACAGTTCCAATTGATGTCATAACTTTTTTGAAAAAGAAAAATAATTTCTTTTGGTTCAACTTCAAGGTGTCTATGTTAATGACAATTCTTGGCATGTGTCAAACTTGGGCTAGTTATAGAAAGTGAAATTGTTTGAGGGAAACCACAAGATATTCTTTAAGTGTATTTTTTTCCTTAACATAATTCCTGACACATTCGGGGATTGGGGGATAACCATGGTGTGTACTTTTATCCATTAATTTATCAAAAACTGCAGTAAATTTAAGATTTTGCATATCTTAACTCTTTACATGCCCCAAATGGAAATAGCAAGTGGTTTCTTGCAGAATTTGAACTGGAAGCCCTAAAAGCTGACACCATAAACACTACTTTAATTTGAAGCATTAACTGCAACTAGGGATTTACATATTGGCCTAGATAAAATGAATCATCCGATTGTAAAACCTGATGATCTTTAATGATTATCCATTTACATAAATACAGTTTTTAATAATATTGATTGTTCTATGAAACCCAAATATTGATCACTAATTAAAAGCAATATTCAATTGATTTCAACATATGGTATCTAAAACACTTACTTTCATCCAGATATGTAAATGATCAAATGTGACCCGTCATATCGAAAGGTACCTTAAGGTCGGCAAAATTAAAATTGATTTTTTGGTCTCATCTGAAAGATTATATTTTAAGCTTTAAAATGACACCTTGCTTTTGGTTCTTGGATGTTTGATTACAAAGTTACATCCAAATTGGTAAAAAAAGGTATCAGGCTGATTCCGAAAACTAAAGTTCTGAGAAAATCAAGTTTAAAGTTTCTGTACTGGTTAAACGTGAATGGAGAAACGATTTTTATCTCGGTTTTTAAAACATTTGTTTTATGTTTTGGAATGTGTATGTTGGAACCTGATTAATATGATAACACTTCAAAGGTAACGTTTCTGATGAAATGAGAAATTTGACCTTGGACGTGATTTTTGACTATGCTCAGCTTCAATGGCCTTTATCTCGTAATTTACAATGCCGGTATTAAGGTACCTTTCGATATGACGGGTCACAAATATGCTTTGCTTACCATGCATTTAGTACTAAAGAGACCTGGTTTTTTTTATACCAATCCTTTTTATGATTTTCTATATAGTCTATCAAGAAAGATGTAAAGTTGAAAACCAAACCAAGGGAGCGGCCAGACCATGCGCACAAGGTCGAAGACCGGACATGGATGCCACTCGTGACACCCTCACTGCCATGGTCCTTCTTGAGGGACTAATTTTTGACAAATATTGAACTTATATTTTCATTATCAATTGTTTTTGTTGTGTTCACAATGACAAAAAAAAAGTAAAAAACACTACGACTTTCATGGTCACAATACTTTGTACGAACAGTGTTTAGTCCACCTACAAGGATCACGGACAGCGAGCTAAGCGAACAGCGAGGGCGTTGCTCGCTGCCCATGGTCCTTCTAGATGGACTATACACTGTTCGTAACTGTTCCATAGTCTTAAGAGGTAAGGTTTTTTTTTCAAAACCAGAATTTGAACAGTATTGAATTTAACAAACAATGTTGGCTCTCATTTTGGGTTTAATACCACTAACATGCTTAATTCACCTTATTTCAGACTTAATTTTGGGTTTAATACCACCTTAATCCACCTTATTTCAAACTGATGAAGGCAGCAACAAGAAACATATTTATATTGAATTTGGCATTTTGGCCAAACTGTTTATAAGGGGTTTAATTTCACTGGGACTTTTGAATAACAAAAAGCAGGACTTTATGGGGGATTTAAATTGCCGAATCCAGACAATTTACTGTTAGTTTAAAAGTTGAATATAAATTTCTGTAGGGATTTAATTTCACAAATTTTGTCTCCTTGTAAAATCCACAAAATTAAACCCCTTGTGAAATTAAATCCTTTTACAGTATTTGTGACCTTCCAGCCCATATATGAGCAGTAAATGCCAGAAACTTCATTTTGC
>JXSR01S011113.1:167670-178127 GCA_000969725.1 Ophiothrix spiculata
CAAATTTGCATAATATTTTATCAAACTTTAAAATCAAATTCATGTAATCCTGTTCCAGACTTTCTTTTGAAACGATTTCATAACCTGAAAAATCTTCTTCAATTTGACCCTTTCATGTCTAACATTCCACACTCCTAATTGTTTTGAGAACAAAAGAAGACCAATCTAATTGACTTGAGGAATTCGAGGCTTTTTGGTGACAGGAATTAATTTGTATTATCAACAATGACAAAAAATCTATTTATCATTACAAAGACTAAAAGTCGGTCAATTTCTGTCAAAATCATTCATTCCCTAGAAAGCATTTGAAAAAAATGATGCTTTTTGTATAAAATAACATTTGAATTGTGTGATCATTGTTCAAGTTTCTTTATGAATCAATGTGACATACTAGATGACACTGATCTGAAATAAAAAGTCATTCACATACATTTGATTTAATGACTTTTCATTAATTGAAAAAGTACCATGGTACCCATGCGAGGTTCTTGGAACGAAAGATAATAAAAAATTAAAACAACAATAAAGCTAATTTTGCTAATGTGTGCTGTATTACATTTCTGTGGAAATTACCATTGTTCAACAATTCAGAAAGGTAAAACTTAAAGGGGCATTGGACAAGTTCAGCATTATCCCAAAACTTTTCCCCAAACATTTTGAGATTTTTTGCATCATTTGAAGTATTAGCGGTAATAATGACAGCATGCAAAGTTTCATTGTCAATTCAAACCCTATACCAAAATATTTAGATATTCTCTTATTTTTAATTATCGTTGTCGACAACGATAAATACTGCCCTCTATAGTTGAATTTCTAGAATTGGCCTTTTCAGAAGATCTAATGAAAATTCCAAATTTCTTTTGATTTTTCTGCAATCTATAATGTGAAAGGGGCCCTACCACATAGCGCGAAAACACAAAAAAAATTTACATCACAGCTCCATGTAATTGTCAAACTTAACGCAACGGGTCCCTCAGTGGCAAAAAAATTCAAAATTGATCCAGTCGTATTTGTGCTAATTAGCATAAAGTGATTTTTCGAGGGCGCTGTTCAAATTTGTTTTGCCCAACAAATCGAAACCGAATAACTTTTTTCTAATTTTATTTAAGCAATGTAATTCATTTCATGCGAAAATTCCTTCTGGAACATGGTTTTTGAAATTTTGGGGGGAACATTTTTGACGCGACACAAAAAAATGTTTTTTCGGCAGCCATTTTGAAACATTTCATCCGATTTTCTATTTTTTTTTTCTGTATTTTGGTCCTTTTTACATGCTTTATCATTGACCAGACTTTCAAAGTAAAATTCATACCGGAAGGTTGTTTTTTACAACCAACACTTGGGCACCAACACTTGGGCACCAACGGGTAGGAAATATTTAGTACCTTGGTCACTTAAGTGTTAAGATGGTATCAAACAAAATAGATTGTTTTCTTGCAATCAAGAGGAAAATCAAAAATTTGGATCAGTTGATTTTGGCTCCATGAATAGTAAACAGCACTATAGCTTACACTACACCACCAGTCATCAGATAGAGTCTAAAAACCTCAATGAATCCATTTATTTACTTGTTTTCAATAAAATGTAACAATTCATTATTTCAGCAAAGTCAAAATATTATTATCAAGAATGAACATGCTAATGTTTATTAAAGTTTGAAAACAAACAATCAAATGGACTTTGATTTTTTCCCATTTTGGGCGGTAACAAAAACAACTTTTAGGCCTACTTAAAAGTAGAAGATTGATTATTTGCAGGCCCGTATTTAGAGCTGGGTGTTGTGGGGGCATCACCCCCCCCCCCCACCAAAAAAAAAACCTCACAAAGTACAAAAAAAGTCCACCAAATAGTACTAAAAGGTCCAAAAACAGAACACCCAAAGCACAAAATACCACCATAATGTACATTTTGAGGTCTGAAATTAGTTTAGGGTTGACCAAATGAATGAATCAATCAATCAATGATACAAGTACTTGCATAACATGCATACTTCATGAAGGAGTCTAATCGTACAAAGGACCCACGGCTTTACGTGACCGTCCAAACCACGGAGCAAGTAGAGTAAAGTTTCTTGCCCAAGGAAACAAGGGGACAAAAAACAGCCCGGCCCGAGGCTCGAACCCACAATCTCTGTATTATGAGACATATGCTCTAACCGCTCGGCCAGAATGAAAAATTTTACCTACAAAGTCCACTTTTTGAAAACCTGCATCCCCTTGAAAAAATCTGGCTACTGGCCTGATTATTTGATTTTCTTAATATCATTCATTACTCTAAAATTAGAGAATGTCCTGCAAATTCAATATGCACATCAAAATTCTAGTTTTTGACTTTTCTAATAGTTTATAGAACTAGTAGTACCATTCCCTTGATCGCGCACACACTTTTGATTGTATGGCATGCCAGAGGGTAGTGGACAGCTCTGAGCAAGAGCTAAATAGTTTGATCAACATTTTTAAAATACTTGATTGTTAAACTGATTGTGAACAATCAGAATATCTGCAGACAAAATTTGCAATGCACCTTGTACATGTAATTTTGTGACATTGGTGTGACCTCAAATATCCCTTGGTTTGTGACCAAGCATAACCCAGGCAACCTGTGGCAATCAGCAGGGAACCAATTAGCTAGCCCCACCCTTCATGTTCACTGGTAGATCTTGGGAAGAGATTACTCAATGATCAGAAATTCAAACTGTGTTTAGTGTACCAGGGGTATCAAAAAGTTTTAAAACTTTACCCAAAAGGGAAGGAGCGATATCGATGAAAATATGTGTACCATTGGTGCAAAACTTGTGTCATAAGTAGTTTTACTTTCTTCTTCCCAGGAAGCGACAGATGTTAGCACCCCCCCCAGCTACACATAACTAACCACATAACCTGCATGGAGAAAATAGAGAGACATGGTGTGGTCAAATCCTGGGGACTGCTCTAAGAAAAAAGTGGTACACATGCTGGTAAAAAAAAAACATCGTTAAAGGGTTGAATTTTGGCCCAGTGGCGGCGTCCACGTCTTTAGGAAAAAGGGTACCTTTTCAGGGTAAATTTTCGACATTTGGGGTCATCTTTTTACAATATCTTCCAACTTTAGCTTCACTTTTTGCCAGCTATTCTAAAATTCCAAGAAAAAGAACAGGAAATGCTTCCAATGTATGTTTTTATGGCAGAAAACCAGTGGCGTAGCCAGGTTTTCGAAAGGGGGGGGGGGGGGGAAGGCCACAATATGAAGACGAACTGACAAAAGTGGATTGACCATGCGAGCGGAGCGAATAATGGGTGGGTCCAGGGGCCTGCCTTAGGGCCCCTGGTGGGGGCCAGGGGCGAAGCCCCGGGAAGCTCCAGGTTTTTAGCTATTTGACACACTGACAGGAAGGCTAATTGAAACATTTTTGGCTTCATGTGGTTATAATGGTGCAAGAATGCTGTGAAAATCATGAGGTAATTTTTGCAGAAACCGACATTGGCAGGCGGCGTAGGCCTCAGCCTGGACCGATGGATTTGTTATAAATGCGGTATCGCCGGCCGCAGGCCGGTCGGCTCAATTTTACCGACGGGCGCTTTTTTAACCGACGGACGGTCTGCAGAAAACTGTGTTACGCTGTTAAAGGTCTATTTCAGCGTGTTACGCCATTAATGGGTCAAATGTAAATTACACCATTAAGGGGTAAATCTTAGTGTATTACATCAAGGGCTATAATTTTGAATATTTTATTCCATTAAGTGTTGGACTTTGTTTACACATGATTACAACATCCAGGGTCAGATTTTGAGGTGCTCTGACGAGCATGCGCACCACTTTTTTCTTCCAGCGGCTCCCTGGGAATCAAATTCAATGCACTTGAACAGTCTCAGTACCCAGAAATGACATGCCCTAAGTTTAATTGTTTGATAGAAAAATATAGAAGTGGTGTTGACAAATCTCGGATTCAATATCCAAGACCAGTTTACCAATAAAAAACGCCTTAAAAGAAAAATATTTAAGCAACTTTAATTTTTCATTTTTTTCAACTTGATTGGCACCCGATTCTTTTAAATGAGCAATATGATTTTGTTTGTTTGTTTTGATTCTATTAAAGGAGCTTGGTCCGATTTTTCAAAATAAAGGTTTTAATGTCATAAGAAAGATGACAACTCAAAGTATTTAAGTTTCAAATTTCAGGTCAATTGGTCAAACCATTTTGATTTTATGAGCGATTTTGTATTTCAGAGCCGCCTATACATTACTGTGTAAAATTAATTATGGTTACCATAATTAGACACATTTTTATGTATGGCCATGCGTTTTGAAACTGGGCCTATAAATAGGTGGAGATGTCACATCTGCGCGAGGAAACTGATATCATTTTGCCTTTTTTCTATAAAAATACACCATGTAGGCAAATTAGGTCTTAAATTAAAGCTTAAACATTTGGGATCATGCTTGAAGTGAAACAAGTGCCAAAATTTATTTAAAATTCCACTTATTACCAGTTGATTACCTGTCAATCAACGAAATTGCTGCATGGAGGAGGATCAGGATCAGGAGGATCAGGATCAGCAAATTTGGCTTTTTAGTGAAATATGGACAAAGTACATTAGGTATAATATAAGTAAAATGATGGTAGATGTTTGCAACTCATAGGACATGCTATTTGCATAAAAAAATGTTTATTTTGTGTTTTTAGTAATCAATACCATCATTAATTAGAATATGGCCACGCGCCACAAGTCAAAATTCCAAGAAAATGCATCTCCGTGCATTTAAAATGTCATAACTTGAAAAGTATTCACCCTACCCTAGGAAAAGTATACATTTCTAGAAAGCTTTTTCTTCAAGGAATCCAAAAATGGTATTGTTGTAATGGTAGGGGTAAGTATGAAGACATTATGGTTGAAAAAATATCAAAAATTTAACAAAAATGTGAATTTAAAAAAACCTTTGCGCAAAATATTTTTTGTAAAGGAAGTTAATGTCATCTATGAATAGAAAGTTGTGTTTCTGAAGAATTCAAATATACAACTAAAAGTTAAGTGGGAAGTACCAAATTTAAGAAATAAATTCTTCAAAAATTTTACTTTTTTGAAAAACTTTTGGTACTTTTCTGGTACATAACTCCTCTGTATTACACCCCTTGTCATTTTAAGTTGCATTTTTGAATTCTGCAAGAAAAATGCTTTAAGAAAATGTATACTTTTATGTACCTAAGGTGTAAGGTGTAGCCGTTATAAACAAATGAATTATAAAACATGCGTTTTTTAGTTTGACTATTTTTACAAAAAGGTGTGACGCGAAAACGGCCCACCTTAAAACGCATGGCCGAATATCTCCAAAACGAAACGTAATTAAGCCGTGAAATTTCACATGGGTTCTGAGAAAAATATGAGTGATATTTTGGCACAAAAATCTCAAAAAGTTTGAAAAAAAGTTGAGGCAATCGGACCTTTAAAGGAGCCTGGTCCGATTGCCTCAACTTTTTCTTTGGTCTAAGAAGTTTTCACAAGTTTTCATACCCAAGTGGATCATGGCTAATGCCTTTTTAATCATCAATAGCTTAAATTCCACTAAAACTTTCTGAATTTTACTTGTTAATTTCATTTCCAACCAAAGACGAAAGAAATTAGTCTTGTTATACTACATTTATACATGTATCTGTAACAGACGGGACATTCACGTAAATTCAGCTGGTTGACAGTAGCAAAGGAAGACTGGTAAACGAGATTTTGGGGGCGAATCATTTTGCTTCGCTCGCTATCTTTTAACATGGCTCCTCGTAAATTGTGCTTCAATTGATGGTGTGTGCAAGGTGAACGACCAAAAATAATAAAGACAGTTAGAGATAGATCAAAACAGCAGCCAGCCATTGGTCCCCTGTACGAATAGACTCCTTCAAGGGGTATGCATTTCATGCAAGTACTGTGTATCATTGATTGATTGATTACGGTTTGACAGTTCTTCCATTATTACTCTCTAAATGTAAAAGAGTGAATTTCCACTCTTTGTAGGAGTTAAACGCAGGACAATACGTGTTTGAGTGGAAAATCACTCTAAAAGGAGTGAAAGGGGATTTTTGATGACAATTGTCCTGCGTTTAACTCCCTTCATTCCTTTTTGAGTGAATTTTCACTCTTTCCACTCGTTTTACATTTAGAGAGTACAATGCATGCATTCTTATTTGCTTAAATTAGCAGGTGACTTTTTTTCTATATGCCATCCAAGTTTTTACAGGCCTGTAGCCAGGATTTTTTCAAGGGGGTGCGGATTTTCAAACTGTGGACTTTTTGGAGGAAAATGTTTCGTTTTTTAAATTTTCAAATCATACTGATAGGAAGCTATAGAAACCTATGTGTGCAGTGAACCGGACCATTGTAAACACAGCACTGCATGGGCATGTGGAAATTGATTTTAAAATGCAAAAAACAGTGGTGATAAAAACAGAATATACTTACACTATAAAATGGTATTCCTCTCCCATCCAAACAGATAGGTCAGATCTTGTGCCTAATTCTTTGCAATATCTACTTAAAGATGGTTGAATGTAAAACATGATCCGATTCACTGCGATGATAATCTTGTTCATATAGTGTAGGCACCAAAAACATGGGCAAAAGCAGTCGTCTTCTCTTCCAGTATATACCAGCTCAAAACGGAAATTTTAGTTTGAAGCATCTTTTAAGATGAAAGATCACTGAAAACTAAAATTTGAAAATCGGACCATGTACCTTTTTAAATAGTGGTGCATCATAGCTAACCTATTGTTCATTTTGTGATAAAAGCATGAAATTTGGCACAGATGTAGAAAAAGGTTATCTTAACAGATCTAGATCATGAGCCACCTTAATTTTTGTCCCTATCGGCCATTTTACAAGATGGCCGCCAAAGTGCCGATTTTCGGCATATTTCGGTAATGTATTAATCAGGTAGAAACGTCATATTCAAAATTATTATTGGGTAATTGCTTCTGGAACTATGGCAAATACATCTGACTCCAAATTATCTTATGTGCATATTTCAAATTTAAAATGGCTGCCAAATTAGCTGATTTTCATTAAAATTGATCAAAAGTTGAACTGTTTAAATGCCTGATCATAAATAATCAACATAAAATAACATAAAGGGCTAAAACAAGATCATTTGCAACCTAATTATATTGTAAGCTTGCATCAAAATCAAAATGGCACCTGTTCTGAGATCCAAAAAGGTTGCCAAAATGTGTTTTTAAACAATGGGAAAGAGGCACTCCAAAACAGTATCTAAAACACCAGATGTTCAAAAATAATTGACGGGAAATGACTAGGTAGGTAACTTTTTTTCCAAACAAGGGTGTTAGCATGTTTCAAAACCATTATGGGGCCTATACTGACATCCAAAATGGCCGTCAAAATTTAATGTGCAAAAATGGGTTAGAGGCACTTCGAAACAGTATCTAAAATATCAAGTGTTCAAAATAATCGATGGAAAATGGTTTTGTGGGTAACAATAGAAGAATTTCTCCCCAAATAAGGGTGTTAGCATCTTCCATATCCAATATGGGGTCTGTACTGAGATCCAAAATGTCGATTCAATGTGCGAAATTGAGTTGGAAGTACTTTGAAATAGAATCAAAAACACAAAACGTTCAAACTAATCTATTGAAAATGACGTTGAGGGTAACAATATAGGAGCATTTCTTCCCAAAGAAGGGTGTTAGCATGTTTTTAACATTGTAGAGCCTGTAATGAGATTCAAAATGGCCACCAAAATATCATTTTAACTAAAAATGTATTTAAGTGACTTTGAAACTGTATCAACAACATGAAATGTTCAAAATAATCGATGGAAAATGGCTTCCAGTGTAACAATAAGAATATTTTAGCCAAATAAGGGTGTTGGTATGTTGCAAATTTAATATGGAGCCTCTACTGAGATCCAAAATGGCCATCGAAATACTATTTTAGGCACAAAAATAGGTTTAAGGTGTCTTTGAAACAGCATTGAAAACACAAAATATAAAAAAAAATAGATTGTAAATGACTTGAAAGGTAACAATTGTTCCCATATAATGTTGTTAGCATGTTTAAAATCCATCATGGAACCTTTATTGCGATCAAAATGGCAACTAAAATACAATTGTATGCATAAAAATGGATATAAGTGACTTTCAAACATGATAAATATTGGATTGAAACATGCTAACAACCTTATTTGGGTAGAAATGCTCCCATAGTTATTCTTGAAGCTATTTTCCATTAATCATTTTGAACATGAATAGTATTTGATACAGTTTCAAACTCACTTTCCCGTTTTTGTGCATAAAAGTTGTATTTTGCAACCATTTAGATATCAGTATACAGGCTCCGTGCTGGATTTTAAACATGCTCACTCCCTTTTCTGAGATGGAATGGTCCTCCGATTACCCTCAAAGCCATTGTTAATTAATTATTCTAAACATTTTTATGTATTTGATACCTTTTAAGTTAAGCCCCATATTTGATTTGAAACATACTTACATGTTTGGAAAGAAGTTCTCCTACTGTTACCTACCAAGCCATTGTCCGTCAATTATTTTGAACATTTGGTGTTTTAGATATTGTTTTGAAGTGCCTCTAACCCATTTTCCCCATTTGTTTCCACATAAAAACCCATTTTGGATACTTTTTTAAAGTGCCTCTAGACTAATCCATTTTTTTTTACATAAAAACACATTTAGGATCTCAAAACAGGCGCCATTTTGATTTTGATGCAAGCTTACAATATAATTGGGATGTATATGATGTTTTTGTGGCCCTAAATGTTATTTTATGTTGATTATTTATGATATCAGATATTTAACAACTGTTTTGGTCAATTTTAATGAAAATCAGCTGTTTTGGCGGCCATTTTGAATTTGCAATATGCACATAACATAATTTGGAGTCAGATGTATTTGCTATGGCTCCAGAAGCCATTTCCCCATAATAATTTTGAACATAAAATTTTTACCTGATTAATACATTACTGAAATATGCCGAAAATCGGCACTTTGGCGGCCATCTTGCAAAATGGCCGATAGGCACAGAATTTGAGATGGCTCATGATCTAGATCTGTTTAGATAACCTTTTTCTACATCTGTGCCAAATTTCATGCTTTTATCACAAAATGAACAATTGTTATGAATATTTTAACTATGATGCATCACTATAAGTCCTATATAAGATTGAGCTGTTCCAAGTCCCTTTCACCTCAAATAATATAGACTTTAAACTGTTTTCATCTTTCAACCTGAATTATTAATATTAATAACTGATGTAGTTCATCTTCAGACTATTTAGTTCAATTGTGTTTTGTCAGTATAAATGTCACTAGTTTCTCAAAGGCTAATGATCAATGTTTCACACCTATTTGAATGGTGCCACGGTTGAATTATGACCTTTGATTGGTTGAATTATGCCCGATGGGACAACTTCAGCTAACGATTTTGATGAGGTTAGGCCTACTTATAATAATATTTGGTATGATTCTGCGCCGCTTGGATGAAAATCTTTGAAACTTTCATATCAAAAATAGAATAATGCTGAACTAATTAGCTGTGATCGTCTATGGAAAAATGCAAATTATAAGAAACAAAAAAGATTTCAACAAAGACATGGTTGAGTAAAAAACATCTTTTTGTGCAATAACTTGTTTCTCATTTCCATTTCACAATATTTTACCTTTTCAAACGAAACTTTCAAATGTGCATAAATTACAACAGCATCTACCCATCAAGAGCATTTTTTGAGATTTGCAATTGGAAACGTCACACTTAAAGTTTTGAAGTATTTTCCCTGTAATTAGGCCCAAACTGAGACTGTATCCATCAGGCCATCACGATGATGGGAAATCGGGGATGGGAAATGCTCGTGAAAGTTTAGCCAATGGAGAAAACCATGTTCCCCAGCTCTAAATGTCGCCCTCTGCAATGTACGTAATAATTCTAGTGTAATTACAAACAGTTTTGAAGTGTGATGGCAGGATTTTCTTTAGGAGTAAAAAAAAAAATGCAAAAATAGCTACAAACCTGTTTGGCTTATCAGCTTGACTATGATTTGTCTCACATCTGTATTTCAGTCTCGAAGTGTTACGTGTAATCCGATTATCACCCTAAGGCCCGGTGCAGACTCCTCTATCGTATAGAATATTTTGCTTAGAATATTCTATGCTTACGACAAAATGACGTAGGTCATCGAATATAACTGTGTGTTTTATACGATGACCTACGTCATTTTGTCGTCAAGCAAAATATTCTATACGATATAGTGGAGTCTGCATCGAGCCTAACAACTGGTTCACGCTTTCTAGTTTTGAACCATGATCGAAATGATACAAAAGTATAGCATACACCGTTATCAGGGGGATGTGACTGAATTCCCACTAAGTCAAGAAAACTTGCATAAACTAATCTCTTGCCTGATGTTCTATCGTAGGATGAATATACAAGTTGAAATAACAAAGTTACAATAAATTATGTGAACATTGGTGC
>JXSR01S011113.1:182661-199401 GCA_000969725.1 Ophiothrix spiculata
TGTTTGGTCCATGAGAAATCCGCTCGAGCAATTTTAGTTTAAATCGGCATGAATGATATTTTATCGATGTAGAACCGATTTTTAAAATAAAAATTGGGGGTCACGGGACTCGTTTTTGCATGAGAGTCTGTTTAAAAACACCATTTTTGGAGGTCTTAATGATAAATCATCATAATGGGCGTTTCCACTCACATTGGATCTGGTGGCATTAATCACATGATTTCTCATTCCGGTTTCCCCCCCCCTTTTTTTTATTTTTTTTTTTTGCCAATTTAAACATAGGCCTAATTATAAAATACGTAATTAGGAGGTCCACCAAAATATCGTTTTACTCATGTCGTTCACTCTCATATTTATACCAACCTTTAACATCATGATGAGAGAATCAATTTCAAGAAGACAATCTTGAATGAAATTTGTCAATTTATGGGCCAAAAATACTGATTCTTGCTGCAAATCTCAAAACACTATATGAGAATAGCCTACATATAGTATTATCAGCAGGCAAATTATTATTATTATTATTATTACTACATGTAGTATATGAAAACCTAAGGCCTATCATAGTAGTATACTATACACCCACAGCATCTACCAACATAAAATCACATTTTTGTTTCCAACACTACATTACTACTAGTCACTAATAGAGGGCCGCCAGGAACAGCGTTGAAAAAATGTTGGTGGGGGTTAAGAGCATAGGAGTAAACGTTGGTAGCTTGGTGTAACTTGAAAATTGAGATTTTATAATTATTTCAAATAGTATAGCATGATTTAACATCCATGCTTGGGTCTGTGCTATATATAGTGTACACATAAGTGTGTGCTTAGAATGATGGCATGGGCTTTGATTTCTCAGCCTTTAACAAAGGCTAAGGTCGAGGTCAATCAGTTAAAAAAGTAAATTATACGTGTCTTAAAATAGGAACTACACCTTTATGCAGGCGTCATCACCTTTCTTCACCTGGGCCAATTATTATCACGTCAGGATTTCACCATTACTTCACTTGCTTTACAAAAATCAAAGGCATGGTATCACCATATCTTCAAATCTGTTAGTCCAGACTTCACCCTTTGATTTATTTCCAAAGGTAACGCTTTTTTGACGCGACTGACGTAATGGATTCAATGTCTTATCACCAGGAAATACAAATCATACGTCAAAGCTTCACACCTTTCAAAAACTTTATAGGTAAAGCTTCACCAAATGAAAATAAATGAACGCCAGGACTTCACTTTACCACAAATATATTGACCTCACGCTTCGACGTCGAGTCGACGTGATATTTGGCGACCCGTGAGGAGGGTGGGTCCAGGCTTCAAAGTGACGCCTGCATTAAAACTGACTGTCCACAGATCAACATTTCAAAGGTCCTCGTTTAGCCAAAAAAATCCACATTGTATTTCACTGAAATAAATAAATTCAGGTCACTCATTCTTAATACGTCATTCTGACATCATGTTTCAACTGATTTCCATAATTTTGATATCAATAGAAAGAAAGAGGAGATCATAACCTATATACTATGACATCAAAGCATCAAAAATTTATACTTTGATCATGACATCATATAATTAATGGGCTGTAACCAGTGGCGTAACCAGCGGGGGGAGCGGGAGGGGAGCGGGAGGGAGCCCTCTCCAGAAAAAATGTCTGCCCCGAAATGAAATCAAGAAAAGTACAGAGTTTCAAAATATAGTACATAGGTAATGTAACTATGCAAAATGTAACCCTTTTATGGGTTAGTTTTTCAAAATTTTCCCAAATTTGCTATAATTTAAGAAAAAAAGTTCTGTGGTTTTCACCAAAATTGTACAAATTTTTATGAATTTTTATAGCAAAATTTGGATGATTAGCTACATGAAAAATTTTTTGGTGTACCTTTTTGTGTCTTAACAAAACAGTAAAATTGTCTTGCCCCTGCTCGCCCCCTCAACTGAAAATTTCTGGTTACGCCACTGGCTGTATAACCTTTCAAATGCAGTGATTTAATCACGCTTGATTTCTCCATGCAGTTAATCTGGGTAGCGGAGGCAGGTTGTTTTATCGACACCTGTATAGAAAGTAGGCCTATAAATGCTATATCATTTTTGCACCATAATGTACACAGGGATGAGTGACTATCCTGACAAAAGTTCATTGATATAGCTCCTTTCCTTGTTGGTGATCTTTAAAACTTTTCGATACCCCTCGTATATATATGGTGAAATGAAACAAGTAACAAAATCCGTCCTTGTAAAATATCAACCACAATTTTGTAAAAGCTTATGAAAGAAATGTGCAGATCAGTGGTCAATCTTTATATTTCCACACATTTAGAAATGGACGCTGTAGTTAAAAAAAAAGATGAAAAACAGTTCATCTGGATCAGTTTTGAACATAATTTTGTAGTATTTTGGTGCTGTATTATTGAAAAAAGTGTCATCAAGTACAAAAATGTCTTCAGTCTCGGTGATTTTAGATAACCATTTAATGCTCATAATCCTATTCTTAATTTCATGAATGCATATTCAAAAATTGATATTTTGAAAAATATCTATAGGGCAACTATTTCGTGACGTTTGTGACCAAAATGAAGGGAAATTTTGGTTTTAATTGTTCACAAATTGTTAACATCTAGTCTATTCAATCATACCTCAAGAACAAAGGCCATGCAACGTTCCGTGACATTTGTGACATCAAGAAAGCTGGGTTCTTGCTCCATGAGACTATACGAGAAATTCTGCGAAGTGTGATTGTTTTTTATCTTCTCCTTTTGACAGAAGATGAAGAGAATACTTACAATTAATCTCCCATCCCTAAAAGTCAATTGCTTCAGAGGTTTTCTTCTGGTAAAATCTTTTGTTGTGCAATGTTTCGTGACGTTTGTGACAGTTTGGGGTGGAACGTTTTCGTTCATTTTGGCGCAAATTTCAGAAAATTTTAAAAAAATTGACCCTTCAAAGTACCATATTTTGTAAAGAAAAGGGTCCCACTGCATACCACCCAGCCTGATTTTGGTATCCTATGTTGGAGACACATCCCCGTGGTACTAACTACCCCTGGGGGGGGGGGGCAGTTATTACAAACCCCTAAAATCTTTCAAAATATTAGCAGCATGGTCAATATATACTATTCTGAAAATATGAAGCTTTAAATCAAGCTTTAAAATTTGTGTTTTGTGGGGGTACTCAACTTTGACTTTGGTATATAGGTGTTCCGTGTGTGTAACTTAAAGAGCAGGTGTAGGCACCAAACATATGGCTTACATGTTTAAAAAATGATTCTTTGGAACAAATAAGGTCTTAAAAACTTCTTTTTTGGAAAAAAGGGCTTAAAGAATAGGGTTTCGGACAAATTTTAGGCTTTGGAATGGAAACTTTGGTAAACGTTTGCTCTAGAAAGAAACGTTCTGTAAAATTCATGATTATTGGCGAAAAGGGGTCTTATAGAACTAAATCCTGCTGAAATACGGGTCGGATGCGTAAACTGTTGAGCTAACGTGAAACGGGGTCTTCAAGGCCACATGTCCGTTTCCCTTACGGTGAGTACCCCCTTCCCACTGGTTTTATGCTCTGTAATAACGTTTTAATATTTAGAATGTGTAAGTACAAAAAATGTTAATATTATTACAACTTATGATATAGCCTACAGGTATGCCTATGCAACGTTTTCGTGACGTTTGTGACATATTATTCTGCTGTTCTAATTAACTAAAAAGAGGGTCAAATTTGATGAAACTTGGTATGGGGTATACCTATAACATGCTACCTTTGCATATGGAAGCTCATTCTAATTGAACCCATTGGTGTACATGAAAACAGAACTTTGCAACGTTTTCGTGACATGACAAGAGTGATAAGCATAATTGGGTTGTATTATATAATAAACAAAACTTGTGATTTTTTATTTCTGTGAATATGTGTTAATCAAAGATAGATACTTATCATAATAAACGTTAACACAACAGATTCATTTAATATAGGTTATAAGAAAGGTTTCAAAATTAGGTAAAAACACAGAATTTAGCTATAATTTATTCATATATGTTAATGACTTCAAAACAGATTGAAAACACAAATATCAGAAGGGAACTAAGGCTGATATTGAATGTTTGGTCATTGTAGAAAACAAAAATAAGCGTGAAAATCACCCGTTGTTCATTTCATTTTGGCCACATTTAGGACCACTTTCTGAAGAATCACCCTATAGATATTTTATTGTTTCCCAAAGTGAGTCTGGGCATGATAAAGAATAATGTTAAAAACTTTACACAGTGAGAAGGTGCTTATCTTTTCTGCTATTTATACATTATTCCTCCTCCCCCGCACACGAAAAAGTGGGAATAAACAAAATGTATCATTGTACTTTTTAAATATCCCTGGTATGCATTTCTTGCAGATTATGACTTGCCATCAATAAGAACAACAGAAGTTGTGCATAAAAAGTCAGGTAAGTTTCATACTCAATTTACAAGATAGAACCAACGGAGAAAGGCCTTAAAGGTGTTGTGTTGCCCCCTCCCCCCTAAAAAAATGAAAATAAAGGTCTTCTTTAAATGGTACATGTAGAATCTTCTAGGAAATTATTCTTCAAATGCTGCTATGTTTATAGATTTATAAAGAAGTAATCTTATATGAGGTATTTTGTTTGGGTGGCAACATGAGAACATTTGGCAGAGTGCAGATTGTAGAGGGGGTTTTTACATGCACATAGTGGAATTTGGGGCCCAAAAAAAGAAAACTGACAAACTGACTTGAATTTCCATTTTACTTTGGGGCAACAAAACAATTTCTTTGGCCTAAGTAAACAACAACCATTTTTGTCCTCCGAAATCATTTTAAAGGGGCATTGGACAAAATTTAGAAATTTTGTTAGTGGATGATTTACACTTCCTATGTTAGAAAAAAACATTCAATTACCAGATATCGGGAAAATTTTGATCAAAACCTTCAATAAAGACACAAATTTAAATTTTATTTTATTTGTTGATTTTTGGTATGAGGCTATTCTCAAAACGTATTTATTGATGCTATGTTAATGACAAAGAACCAAAGATTTGTTTGTAAAACATTCCTTTTACATCATAGATTGCAGAAAAATCAAAAGAAATTTGGAATTTTCATTATATCTCCTGAAAAGGCCATTTCTAGAAATTCATCTATAGAGGGCAGTATTTATCGTTGTCGACAACGATAATTAAAAATAAGGGAATATCTAAATATTTTGATATATAAGGTGTGAATTTGACAACGAAACTTTGCATGCTGTCATTATTACCGCTAATACTTCAAATGATGCAAAAATCTCAAAATGTTTGGGGAACTTGAAAAGTTTGGGGATGATGCTGAACTTGTCCAATGCCCCTTTAACCCATTATGCAAACCAGGAATTGTACACTTTTGTATTAAGCTTCAAGCTGTTTGTAAAGTCAGACCAAATTATTGCGGTAAATTTTGATTATTGGACGCATCAAAATTGTCCGCTCGTGCATTGATTTTGTCTCATTTTACTCACAACATGAAATGCCCATTTATTAACGTATAAACAGTGCTACAACTCACTGATTATATAGGTCAAGAAGTAGAGCTCTGTATATCCCCGTCACGTAACTAACAAAGGGATGATTTTACCTTTATTCCCAATTGATTCTCAGCAACTTAAAATTCTAAGAAACTTTTGCCCATATGTTTTCTAAATTTTTTTAGCATATTTGCATTTCTTTACAGACAAAGGCTTCTTTCATGGACAAATTGAAATCAGAAAGAAATGAAGACATTTACTGCAAAAGACTAGCCTGACTGACTGAATGCAATCTTTTTTTATCATTTTGGAGGACATGATTTGCACATGGAAACACAGATTTTTCAGATTCTGTGCAAATTGTAGAATTGAATCAATAAGGTACGACTATATGATGACCAAGAGCATGAGGTACTGTTTGTTTAATAACAAGCCTGCTCAATCCAGGTGTCAAACGCCAGAAAATCATGGTTGACTTTATGGCAACCAGTAAAGAGTGGATCTGTGCAACTTTAAGAATGCAAGGAGTATGATACTCAGGAGTACCATCAATCAATGATACACTGTACTTGCATGACATGCATACCCCATGAAGGAGTCTATTTGTACAGGGGACCAACGGCTTTACGCAACTTTCGAACCACGCAGCATTAGTATAGTTTCTTGCCCAAGGAAACGAAAACCGCCCGGCCCGGGGCTTGAACCCACAACCTCTGTATTACGAGACCTGTGCTCTAACCGCTCTGCCATGCTCCCCTCAGATGCTGGTCACCTTTGTGTATTGGTAACACTGACAGCCTTTTTTGTTTCCAAAAACTTTTCTTCTTGCCAATACCACTCAACTTCACAAGTCAGAAATACAACTGATCAATCACCAATAACACGGAAAGGATGCATAAATAATTAAGCTCAGTGCTAACAATATATGGGAATAATAAATAATTATGGCCTTATTCGAGGGTGTATCAAAAGGTTTTAAACTTTGCCAAGAAAACATAGAGCTAGGAACGTAATGCAAAGTATAACATTTATCCCACTTTTAACTAACTGTAACTTACGCGACTTCCGAACCACGCAGCAATTAGAGTATACAAATACAACATGGTTTGAGGGGAAGTATCGCAAAATACTGTCCCCGAGGTGTTGGATGATCGGGACTTACTCCCGAGGCGCAGCCGAGGGACAGTATTTTGCAATACTTCTCTGAAATAAACCATGTTGTATTTGTTTTACTACACCTCAAAAAAGTCAAAATATAACTTGAAAATAAATCAAAAATCAACAAATTCAATACTTTGCCGTGAGCCATACGGTAGTACCATGCGGAAGTTTTTACTACTTTCCCCGCGTGTGTGTAAAACAAACAGGCGCAACGGGTAAACGCATACCCGCGCGGCAGTAATTGAGTATTAACGCAGACGCGGGAAAATAGCCAAAAATACTTTCTGCTGGTCTCCGCTATTAAACCAATAAAAAGACTGTATTACCTTATAAATTATTCAAGAGGTGTAGTAATTTATAGTTTACAGACCTTTATTGTAGGGATCCTCTCTATTAAAAAAAATCCCCTCCTTTCCTTTTGGGCAAAGTTTAAAACTTTTTGATACCCCTTGTACAATTAATGTAACCCAGGATCATGATTATATATTTCATGCATGCAGAAAAGCTAAAGTACTACCAGGATTATGGGTTTAAAGATTGCTTGTCTTATAAGGATAGAATACGATAGCACACCATTACACACCTAAAATGGACTAAAGAGTGTCATTTTCATCACCATGTAGATACAAATGCACACATTAATGTTCAGCTGTTGCCAGTGCTGTCAGAACAGGGCAAAAGGGGAAGAGTTGGGCAGTCGTACTTTCCTCAACGTGTTTACACCTACATACACTGCCAAATATTCTTGTACTACTAGTTTGACACACTCACTGCTACTCTTGACATTTTGTGGTGTGATATATAGAGGGAAGATGTATACATCAGCCATGGAGCTCAAATTTGGGGTATTCAGTTCCTGCCAAATCCTTTTCGGAGTACTGAGACTTGGTTGCATGTGGCAACTAGCAATTCTTTATGTGAATGGTACGCCAATCTGTATGCAAAGTAGATGTGTTTTCAATATTTGCACATTACGGACAAGATGTTGTGATTCATCATGACAAATCCCTGAATATCCTAACACTAGAAATAAAAAGCATCTCGGTTTGGACAAAGCCCCCGGGGACAAAGCATCTCGGTTTCAAGTGCCTCAAAACAATGGCCACTATTCTATTGTTCTCACAAAACCGAGACAGGAAAGTGAGATGCCAAACTGAGATGTTTTTGCACAAAAATCAATAATTCAATTTATGTGTCTCCCTTTGGTGTCTCACTTTTAGGGATCAATAATTAGTATCTCAGTTTAGAGTCTCAGTTTCAAGTGGTGTTACATAACAAAACAATGCCATTGTTTTGAGGCACTTGAAACCGAGATGGTTTGTCCAAAGCGAGATGTTTTTTATTTCTAGTGTAAATATGATCTCCATGCTGAAATAAAAATGGTGGCAAGTCTGGTACCTCCTGAATCTATGGTCTGACATGTATACTCCATAAATCTTGGAAGACTTTAAGGTCGTGTTCTCACTAAACATGTGAGCTCAGACCTAGGTCTGATTCCACATACAAGTGGGCTCGGCCCACATTGATTTCCTGTTCTCACTGTCGCAATAAAGTACTACCTCCCGTGCCAAATGCCGATGTGGTATTGAGTCCACTTACCAGGATATATTTATTTCTAATGGCTTAAAACCAAATTACAAGAAATATTACCTTATAAAAATATATAAAACATCAAGATTGCACACTTACTTTATAATATAGTTTATACTAACTTAAATGATGAAAACTTTGAAGAAACGATAGAACTTACACTTAAAATAATATGATATTACATTAAAACATAACATGCTGTACATGTATAAACAAAGTAAGAAATAAATTCCATGTGTGGTAAACAGTTTAAAAATTCAAGCCACAGGGAAGATGAAACAAAGTAAATGCAATTGACGTTTACTTTTTAAAAAATACAGCTAGCCGCAATAGGTAGTAATTACAGCCAAACTAACTGTAGTACATGTGAATGTGAGCCGGGCCCACTTACGATGCCGAACATGTTCTCACTATGCATTTGATACCACGTCCTGGTACTGAGACTATCTACATGAGGTGGTTTCGGAACCGATCTCGGATGTAGGTCGTGAGCCCACTTAAAACAACGTTTTCACTGGGTAAGGAAGTGAGTACCAAACATCACAGTGAGAACGCGCCCTAAGTTGAAGTATACAGTATGCAGCTGATTAACGCACATACCATAATGATAATATGGGGAATAAATTGGTCTGTATATTTCGAATCATGGCAACGTAACCAATCTTGCTGAATATTCAAATGAATCTATGTTCAAGGTTTGTCCATATGGTACTAGCAACAAAATTAGCCAAAAATATTACCCAAATCTCGAAAGATTCATGCACAAAATATATTATTAATACGCAGTGATTTGGTCTTAATCAATCCTAATCAATCATCACAAGTCTCTTACACAATACAAGAAAACCAATTCACAATGTTGTTGAGTACACGGGACATACTATGGATCTCATAACAGAGTCTGATTGCTTATTGCATATTTCAAGGTTTTATAGAGTAATAGTCTGTATCTATCAAGGAAGTTTTATGGGGGAACCGGTATTCTCCGCCATCTTGTGTCGCTCATGGAGCAGAGTTATTGTACCTGTAATGTATTCGGAGTTTGGCCCGATATCAAGGCAGATCGCGTAAATCTTCACTTGACACATATAAAGTGTGTGCATTTTGTTTCATGTGCAAACCGTGTCCGCGCTTCAAGTACAGTGTATTGCGACTTGCTATGTTCAAAGTACACCAAATTTTTCCGCTTATCCGTTGCAAAGACTCTCGAAGTGAGGCACGCGTAGCCTTAAAATACCAGAGGTACAATAACTCGCCCTCTATGAGAAACAATCAAAGATAGTCACCTTCCCAAAGGATTTACGCGGCGGTGAAATCAAATATCAGATATGCCCAAACTTCAATATTTTGGGCATATCTCAAGAAGGGAAGGCGACTGTCTAGAGAAAATAATTGTTCAAGGAATGATGGAAGGACATCGCAGAAGAGGCAGGCAGAAAACCCGCTGGATAGATGGCATTAGAGAATATACTGGCCTATCTGTCAATGCAGCCTACCGTTATGCTCAAGATCGGCACAGTTGGAACGACATCATCAAAAGGGTCACAACGGGTCAGTCATGACTCATAGGACGACGACGACGACAAAATCAAAATGGCGGAGAATAGCTGTTCCCCAATAAAAAATCCTTGGTATCAATACAGGAAAGTTGAGAGATGGGATTCATAGGACAGCTCATATGTGACCCGTCATATCGAAAGGTACCTTAAAGGGGCAATTTATGATCCACTTTTCATCCTAAAGGTCATCGCTATCAAAACTGAGTTTTTCAGCCGTAAGAATCCTTGACATGTGTATGTTACAATTCCCAAAGCATTCTTTCAAATGAGCTTGCATTTTTGAGAAAAGTGAGAATATTTGTCATTTTCTAATACTGTTGGGGCCCCGACAGTAATTACAACACAGTGGCCTATGGGGAATTTTTAAATGCTGAAAAGCTTGTAACTTAAAAAGGAATGGTTGGAATCAAGTGAAATTTTCAGCAAAAATTTATTTTGTACTCTTTGTATTATCCAGAAAAGAGGTGAGGTCAATGTCACATCAGAATCATGAATTGCACCTTTAAGGGTCCCAAAATCAAAATCAATTTTTTGGTTTCAACTGAAAGATTTAAATTTAAGCTTTAAAATGACACCTTGATTTTGGTTATTGGATGTTCTATTGCAAAGTTACATCCAAATTGGTAATAAAAGGCATCGGGCTAATTCAGAAAACTATAGTTCTGAGAAAATTAAGTTTAAAGTTTCTGTACTGGTAAAACTTGAATGGAGAAAGGATTTTTATCTCGGTTTTTAAAACATTTGTGTTATGTTTTGGATGTTGGAACCTGATTAATATGATAGAATACACTTCAAAGGTAACGTTTCTGATGAAATTAGAAATTCGACCTTGGACGTGATTTTTGACTATGCTCAGCTTCAATGGCCCGTATCTCGTAATTTACTACCCAGGTCAAAATTCCAGTTGGTCCCAGTTGAACTGGTTTCTCTGAAACCAGTTGAACCAGTTCAACTGGTTTTTCCAACTGGTCTTAGAATTTCTGTCATGGAAAATGGAACACTTCCAACTGGATGATGAAAAACCAGTTACCAGTTGAAACCAGTTGACCAACTGGGCCTACTCTTCCAACTGGGATGATGAAAAACCAGTTACCAGTTGAAACAGTTCAACTGGAATTGCTTTTCCCTATTTTAACTATGTTTTTGTGTTCAGTATTATTAGAACTTCAACTGATATCTCAAGCTTTGTTTACTGGGATTTTTGAATGCTTCGCAACTGAGTTTTATTTTAGATGGTTTTCAACTTGTCAGCTAATATTCACACCATACATGTAATGCATCTAACATATATATCCGATAATCGTTGACTATAAATTCTGTGGTGTTAAATTTGAATAATCTGATAATGATTTCTGCAATGATCTCTAAATGGTTGAGATTATTGTGTTTGATGGGCAAAGCTTTACATGAAGAAATTAATTATTTTTCTCAGGTGAAGTGACTATATTCTAGGGATTGAAATGGTAAGAGTTACATATTGTGAAATATAGCCCGGTTTCAAATTCAATATAACTTATATCAAATGAAACCAGTTCAAGTAGTAGGATCATTTGATACCAGTTTAAGTGATAACAAGTAAACCAGTTCAATTGGTATCAAATGAAACCAGTTTAACTGGAATCACTGGAAACCAGTTCTACTGTAATCTTTGGAAACCAGTGGAACTGGTATCAAATGAAACCAGTTGAACTGATTTCATTAAATACCAGTTGAACTGGTTTCATTTGATACCAGTTGAACTGATTTTATTTAATACCAGTTGAAATGGTTTCATTTGATACCAGCTGAACTGGTTTCAGTTGGTACCAGTTGAACTGGTTTCATTTAATACCAGGTGAACTGGTATTAGATGAAACTAGTTGAAATGGTATCAAAATAAAACCAGTTGAACTGGATTCATTTGATACCAGTTGGACTGGTATCTGGTACCAAATGAAACCAGTTCAACTGGGATCAACTGGTGTTCTCAAAACAGTTGAACCCAGTTACCAGTTGAACTGGGGTCAACTGGAACATTCCATTTTCTGTGATGTAATTTCATCGCCCAGTTGTAAACACAGTTGAACTGGTATCAAATGAAACCAGTTGATACAACTGGGGTCAACTGGGATTTTGACACGGTGATTTGTACCCAGTTCAACCAAGGTGAATCCTAAATTTTCAACTGGTATTAAGGGATGTTAACTTGGATCAACTGGGATTTCATAACTACAACAAATTCCAGTTGGACCTAGTTGACACCTAGTTCAAACCAGTTGATACACCATCTGGTATTCATAAATCTAATTTGGATTAACTGGGATTTTGTAACTAGTACACAAATACCAGTTGGACTCAGTTGAAACCTAGTTCAAACCAATTGATACACCAACTGGTGTCCAGAAATCTAATTTGGATCAACTGGGATTTCATAACTACAACAAATACCAGTTGGACCTAGTTGAAACCTAGTTTAATCCAGTTGATACACAAACTGGTATTTAGAAATGTCAACTTGGATCAACTTGGGATTTCATAACTACAACAAATACCAGTTGGACCTAGTTGAAACCTAGTTCAATCCAGTTGAGCATAGTTAAGCACAGTTCAAAACAGTTGAGATTTCCAACTGGTTTCAACTGGAATTTTGACCTGGGTATGCCGACCTTAAGGTATACCTTTTGATATGACGGGTCACATGTGTGATGACTCACCCCAAAAGGGGGACTTAAACATTTAAAAACAAGTAAGTTTCACCCAATTCAGAGTTTCCATCATATCATTTGTCGGTGTCTCAAAATCTGCTGGAAGTATAATCTTAGCTATAAATTATTATAAATAACTTTGAACTTTCCTGTGAAAATCAGCATTAAAATTTGACCAAACAGTACATCCATAGTCAAAATCAGGAATAACAAGTGCTTTGGACAACATAATAATAGTCTGTAATGGAAGAAAGTGTTTCTCTTCCGTTTGATGATACCAGTTCTTTTGGAAATATTTTTTGCACAAATAATCAACATGAGCTGACTATGATAAAGTACTATCAAATTTTACCCCTAAATATGAGTTGGAAGCATTTAAATTAGTTGACAAAATATTTGGTAAATGATCAATAATATCAGTAAATAAAATGGCTGTCTCAAATCCTCTCATGATTGTTGGTTAATATAGAGGCCTTGCATGCTTATATGGATTGATACCAAACAAAGGATTTGGACTGATGACCTTTCCCTTAAATATGGCGTTACTCAGTCCATTCGACAAAATACTGTAATTAACCTACTGATAATGGTGCATTTTTATTGATGGGACAATGTGGAATGTTTAGTAATGGTCACGCTTCTATTGATACCAAACAAAGGATTTGGACTGATGACCTTTCCCTTATATATGGCGTTACACAGTCCATTCGACAAAATACTGTAATTAACCCTACTGATAATGGTGCATTTTTATTGATGGGACAATGTGGAATGTTTAGTAATGGTCACGCTTCTATTGAATGCATTTGAGCAATCCGCCATATTCACGGTATTCTACGTCATCACATGCAGGGCCTCTATATTGTCAATGCACATTGCTGACATGGTAGTTGGTTTGTACAGTCTCCAAAAAAGTATCGCCTCACCGCGAAAAAATGACTGTGTACAATGAAATGTGTACAAACGCTGGAATTTCAGCTTTCTTTTGACACCCTATTTCTGACAATTGACTGAAAAAGAATGAAGTTATGAACTTTTAAACCCCTCGAGGTCAATTGAAAAAAGTTGCAAATTTTATTTTTCGCACAGTACAAAATGTGGCAATAATTGCAATGGTGTTATTTACGCGTCAGTTAATGAAATCAATACCACCGCTTGTACAGTTGGTATCTAAGCGGATATTTAAACAAAGATTTTCATGCAAAATCCTTCTTTATCCTAGCTATACTTCAGATGCATCTCTCCTCTTTATTTCAGTTTGTGTTTTGCAAGCCCGTAGCACCCCCCTAAATTTGACAATGTACAAAAAAGGTCAACAAAAAGCACCAAACACGTACATGTAGGTCGTTTTTAATCAAAATTCTACACAAAATGCTTGGAAAACTGCTAAAAAAAACTTTTTTTTTTGCTTGTTACTTTGTCAAAACCACTTACCGTATTCGTTCTGATAGGCGCCCATGCTCCAATAAGCGCCCACCCTTGAGTTTTTGAATTCCAAAATAGAGAATTAAGTATTCTTCATCAAATATACATGAAATTGAAGTCACAAAAAAGCAATGATTGGCTTAGTTATTAGATCAAACAGTTTAAAAGCGTTAAGCTTGGATTAATTATTATTCAAGTATATTATATTATGGTCTCAACTGTGAACAGGTAACATTCTTAAGTTAAGCATGTGCAAGTACGGCCTTCAAGTAAATGAATTAATGAATATCGTGAGTGATCCGTACAAAACACATGTCGAAAAAATAAGCGCCCACCCAAAATGACTTTGTTAAGCGCCCTGGGCGCTAATTAGAACGAATACAGTAAATTAGATGAGGATCGACTAAAACGAAAACTTTTCCTCCAAAAAGCCCACTTTTTAAAAATTCGCACCCCCTTGAAAAAAACCTGGCTACGGGCCTGGTGTTTTGGTCTCTGTTATCAGGTCTATCTACACATTGCCAGGTTCCTAGGCATGATAGGCCTTGATGACTTCTACAACTTCTTCGACCTGGAGTAAATATAAAAATAAAAAGAGTAAAGTGATTAACCATTGTCTCCTGTAAGAATCCAGTACTAATCAGAAAGTAGCAAGCCCACAAGTCCCAGTGCATTATCAGAATCCAAACATGAAACAACATGGCAGTCATATTTAGATTAGATTCAGGCCCTAATGTGGACCTCTTTAGACTTGACTTTCTTTTGGGGATTGAAGCCGTCACATATAATGTGACATGTAATTATCTTCGATTAAATCAATTTTTTCAGTAGGTTCAGTACCATCCATCTCAAGTGTAAGATCAGTGATGAAACTGCTGATCACTAGCCCCGGGGGGGCCACTTAGCCATACTGTTGTACACATGCGTGAACAAAAAAACACGGAAAAAGGGGGGTATTTTTGTAAAGAGGCACGGTCCGTACGTTTCGTGTTTAGGGGTCAAAAAACACTGATTTTCAACAAAAAGGGGTATATTTTCAAAATCCAACCACCCAAAAATTACCCCTAAACACGTTTGGGGGTAATGTTTTAGACTTAGGTACAGGGTTTAAACTTGTTTAAGGGGTGTTTATTTAGAAAAACTTGTTAAGGGGGTAAAATGAAAGGAATAACCGTGTGAAATCCTTATTTAGGGGTAATTTTTTAGGCTACTCGAAAAACGTGTTTAGGGGGTATTTTGAAAACCTATGTTCACGCATGTGTACACCATTATAGCTAAGTGGCCCCCCGGGTCACTAGCTAACATAGTGTTTATCTCTGATAATCAACATGCGATGTTGTTTGCCATTATTATTTGCCATGCATGCTATATGTAAGTGTGGCCCAGGGCCATATGCAAAGATCAAAATCATGGACGTTACTCTGGTAAATAAGACAAGATGATTCGCGAACCAGTAGTCTCGCCTGCGTATCGACCGCCTACTTAATCATTCAGTTGTGGGGTGGAGTAGGGTAGGGTAGTAGTTGGGTATGCGCCGTATAAGAGGGGAGCGTGGCCGAGCGGTTAGAGCACGGGTCTCGTAATACAGAGGTTGTGGGTTCGAGCCCCGGGCCAGGCGGTTTACGTCTCCTTGTTTCCTTGGGCAAGAAACTTTACTCTAATTGCTCCGTGGTTGGGGTAGTCACGTTAAGCCGTTGGTCCCCTGTGCGAATGCTCCTTCTTGGGGCGCTGCATACAGTGTATACCTGGTGAGTCTATAAAGAGGGGTGTGACAGTTCAGCTTTTTAGCTGATTTCAGCTTATTTAATGTCTTCAAAAGAGTCCTAATTTGAGCTTTTTCTTTCATTTTCTGCCTGTTTTTGGCATTTTGTCACTATTTTCAGCTGTTTTCAGCTCTTTTTATCAACTGACTCTCACACCCTGTATAAAGCGCTGTCTTAATTGATTGCTACATGGGGTCACCATTGAAAATTTGATCGCTGGTCCAAGACGAACAATTTGACACCTTAATCTTTGAAATCGGACAAAGATGAAAATTTGTCCCCAAGGAAAAGGTCATACAACAGGGTCACCATTGGCACTTTTGATCGCTGGTCCAAAACAAACAATTTGACACCTTAATCCTTGAAATCGGACAAAGTTTAAAATTTGACCCCAACGGAAAGGTCGGACAACGGGTCACCATTGATAATTTTGATCGCTGGTCCAAGACGAACAATTTGACACCTTAATCTTTGAAATTGGACAAAGTTGAAAATTTGACCCCAATGGAAAGGTCAGACGATGGGGTCACCATTGACACTTTTGATCGCTGGTCCAAGACGAAAAAATTGACACCCAGATTTGACACCTTAATCTTTGACATCGGACAAAGTTTTAAATTTGACCCCAACAGAAAGGTCGGATGACAGGGTCACCATTGAAACATTTGATCGCTGGTCAAGACGAACAATTTGACACGACGTACCTTAATCTTTGAAATCGGACAAAGTTTAAAATTTGACCCCAACGGAAAGGTTGGACGACGGGGTCACCATTGACAATTTCGATTGCTGGTCCAAGATGAACAATTTGACACCTTAATCTTTGAAATCTGACAAATTTGACCCCCAACGGAAAGGTTGGACGACGGGGTCACCATTGAAACATTTGATCGCTGGTCAAGACGAACAATTTGACACCTTAATCTTTGAAATCGGACAAAGTTTAAAATTTGACCCAAACGGAAAGGTCGGACGACGGGTCACCATTAATAATTTTGATCGCTGGTCCAAGACGAACAATTTGACACCTTAATCTTTGAAATTGGACAAAGTTG
>JXSR01S011113.1:212558-224010 GCA_000969725.1 Ophiothrix spiculata
GTTTTGTTATATTTTACTTATTTTACCACTTTTTAGGCTGGTAAATTATGATGGCGGTAATTTACCATGTAAATTAACCGGTAAATTACCGACTTACATCACTGCCCCTAAGGTGGACCCTCGCCATGCATACTTCATATGCACAAGATTGATGTTATAACTTTCTTAGCATTTTGTTAAAAATTGGCCCATGAAAACCTTACAATTCAGGATCTTCCTGGGGGGGCACTGGGGCCCTAAGGCAGGCCCCTGGACCCCACCCGATTTTGGTCGAGTCCGTGAAGTGAGTAGGCTTTTTGATTTTCTAATGTTGGCATGCCTGAGAAAGACTGTTTCTATTTACAACTTATACAATACTCCTTTATTTGGTTGTTTCCAGAAAATGATAATAGAAACCGCCGATGATGCTGTCCAAAATCATGAACTCAACTAGTTAAAATAATATGTTAGCAGCACTTACCAGATCTACATTGGCTGCACCACGAACACCAGTGGTAACACGCTGCATGATCTGACTGGCAAGTTGAAGCTTGCGTTCTTCTTTACGTTGAGCAAGGGCTACATAGAGAGTTTTTTTAACCAGAATACGCCCATTCATCTCTGTTATAGCCTTCGTAGCTTCTTCAGGTGAAGAAAAACACACAAAGCCGAATTGTTTTGATATGCCTCTTTCATCAGTCATTACCTATAGTGAAAAGTGGACCACATGGAAGAACAGTGGGATTAAAAAAGAATAAATTAAATCATCCAACCAATCAATCAATAAATAAACTGTAAGACAATATCAGGTTTGCATGTCATTCCCCCGGGGGTCATTCCCTTTCCCGTTGCTTAATTATTAGTGTAGAGTAATTATTTATCCCTCAAATTTGAGAACAATTATCGGAAATAGTATACTGTAGGTCCCAGATACTAGTACATCAAATTCGGACAATACTGGATACCCAAAAATTGTCCAGTATTGTCCAATTCTAGTTGAGCTTTTGTATTCCAGTATTGTTGGTCAAAAACACTTGGGTATATACCAGTATTGTTAAATTCATGTCAATATCCCAGTATCGCTGGTCAAAAATACTGTTAGCAGTTTTGATTAGTTTGTGTCAATATTTCAGTATTGTTGGGACGAAAATACTGGTTTATTTATCAGATTCTGTCCATTTTAAGGGTGACTATTATACTCCAAAATCGTAACATAAACTGTTGAGTTCTTAGGTCAACTTTTATTATGAAGTTCAAAACCTGTGTAGAGTCTGTGACGATAGGGCGTTGTTATGATGAACCAACAGGGCCAGCCTGATTAACTGGTTCCAGGGATATCTTTCAAATAGGGAACAAAGGGTTGTTATTGATGGGTGTAATTCTGATTGGTTTCCTGTCATTTCAGGGGTGCCCCAGGGTTCAATTCTGGGTCCAATGCTTTTTCTTTGTTTCATTAATGACATGCCCAGCTCTGCCCATAATTCTACATTGGCTTTATTTGCTGACGATTCAAAATGTTTTAGATCAATAAAAGGTACCACTGGTTGCCAGTGTCTCCAGGCAGGCATTGATTCCCTTTACGATTGGGGTATGAAGTGGGATTTACACTACCATCCTTCCAAGTGTCAAATTATATCAATGACCAGGTGTACCTCACAAGCGATCAGTTTTGATTAAATAAAATGAATGGAACTGTTTTGAATCGGACTACCTGTATTAAAGATCTTGGTATTGACATTACTTGTAATCTTGTCTGGGATCAGCATATAAACCGCATTGTCAGCAAGTGCAATAGAAAATTGGGTATGATTAAACGTGCAATAGGTTTCCATGCCCCTGAAAGAGTTCCCAAAACGCTTTTTTCAGCTCTGGTCAGGAGTGATGTGGAATACTGTAGTCCCCTGTGGAGTGGTACATCCAAGTGTAATATTCAGCGCATCGAGCGTATCCAGAGGCGGGCAACAAACTTTATTTAGCATTACCCTGGTCTAGGCCATAATTTGGAGCGTTTATCTCAGCTGAATCTTTTACCACAAATAATATAATTAACAAAAACGAACCACTTTTGGTGAACGTTTTACTCTATACATCAATACATAGTACTGCGCATCCCTACAAATTTAAAATGCAGCGCTCAGTGAAAGGATATAAGTGCGTCTGACGCGCTCAGGGGTAGGATACGAAATATATCCCGGCAGCGGCTCCTTTGATCTTTTCCAAATATAGTCATAAATTCTCTTTGTGGTATGATAATATAAATGTGATCTGTATATCATGCGTATCCCCATATACTTGAAACAAGGTTGTGTACAAACCAGTGGTCTCACTACCTGCTCTAACAAAATCCTACCTCTTCACTTCCCACTCACTCCATCTATAGTGAATTTTTTTATTCCTGTCACTTCATTAAAAAGTTTTAGGGGTGTGTCGACGATTCCATTCATTCTGAGAGGTTGTAATTGTATGCATTATCTAGGCAATTCAATAGAAATTTGATTTAACGATACCAGGTATGGCCATAATAAAACAAAATTCGCTTTCTCAAACAAAAAATAATAGATATGAAAATTCAAAGCTGGCGAATTATTAATATAAATGACTGCATTGATTTAAATCTCTATAATGGAGATTTAGTAATAGGAAACATTTAAGGCTATAACGTTAAAATATATCATTTAACATCAACTAAAAAGCTCAAACATGTATGCTGACATTTATTTTAGTTTTGGTAATTCATAACAAACGACAGTATTAATGTGGCCTAAATGATCGAACCATTAGGCTTATTAAATCAAACAATGAGTCCGATATGGTGTCCTCCAAAATGAACCCGAATCGATAGCATGACATCAAACCTTTTGACAGTACATTTCATTGAACCTGATTGAAAACCTTCCGTATTCTATAGAAAATAAATAATTTAATGAGGGTTAGACACATTGTATTATATTGAACAAAGTTTAGCATTATGCAGCTTTATAGTTTTGTTCTCAACACATCCCCTCCAAATGTAATCTTACCATCAACAATATGCGCTTGGTGTCACAAATAAAAAAAAAATGACTATAACCTGTTGCATTTGACACCCCTGTTTACCATTCTTTGTCACAAACTTTGCTTTTTGGGCAGTGTAATTACTTCTCAAACACAAAAACTTACTGTAGCACTTGTTATTGTTCCAAAGCGACTGAATTCTTCCCTCAACATGTTATCGTCAATTTCATCGTCCAAGTTCTTGATGTACAGGTTGGCATCCTGATAGCGGTTACTTCTTTCCAGTCTCATAGCCTCAAATCGTGCCTTTAGCTCTGCCATACGTTCAGCCTTCTTCTGGGCACGTCCAGCATAGACAGTACGGCCACCTATATCAGTTGTATTCATTTCATTAACAAACTACAAGAGCAAGAAAAAACAAATAATGAAAGAAACTAAATAATTATTTTATACCCCATTCAGACACACTAAAAAGTAATCTTAAGTTGATATGAGTCCATTTTTAATTTCAAACACGACCTTGGATTAGCGAAAAGTAACTCGACTTACGACTGTTCACATGTGCTATGATTTTGAAGTCAAATTGAATTAACTCTACTCGTTCCAGGTCAATGCGCTGTAGAAGTAAACACGAATTCAACTCGACTTCCGACGACAGGTGTACACACATACGAAAAGTCATCGGTTGCCGTCGCTAGTCGAGTCACATCGACTTACTAATGCAACTTAACTTGCTTTTTAGCAAGTTGAAAATTTGATGTAAGACGACATTTTGAAAGAGGACTTAAGTTGACTTTAACTGTTCACACACAACTGAATTTTGAACTCGGATATAACTCGAATACGACTAAAGATGACTTCTGGTTCTGTCTGAACGGGGTATTAGATAAGATATTTTCTCATTAAGCTTTTCTTCGTGGATACTCAAGTTTGTTTCTTTGTTAGTTTAATTATAATTACTATCCTGATATATTATGCATGCTTTAAAGAATCATAACTCCACTTATGTGAGTCATATGTGTGGTGCTCTGGCATAATGAGCGGAAAGTCGCGATTTTCAAAATTGAGTTTATGTCATATTTTAATTATCTATAATCTCAGCTTTAGAATGATATATAATATGTCATACTTTCTTTCTACAATTTTCATTTAGAGATAAAAAATACAAGGCAGTCCACTCAAAATCAGGCAGTAAAAACTGTCGCAAATCGATTTTAAAGTTACTGTTTACTATAGCGTATAATACCAAAACGCGATCAATTACCCTTTAATAATTACACTTCCCGGCGTAATTGACCTTCAAAACGCGAAATATAGGTTAACACTAATGCATTTATTTGTTTTATGTGAAAAAAAGAAATTTGATCTTTCATTATATTTTGACTTTAGCAGCCATTTATTCAAAATTTTCAATCGCGACTTTCCGCTCATTATGCCAGAGCACCACACATATAAACTTGAAATAATAAAGCTGAATATGCAATAAAATGAAGTGACCCGTGCCAACTAAATGAAACTTTGTGGTAGAGCTTGAGCCAGTAAAGTCATTTTTGCATAAATTGTCTAAACGCGTAACCAAGTCTCGGCACTCAGAGTTGATTTTGGCGGGAACCGAGTGGACCCGAATACCCCCAATTTGAGCTCCATGGCTAACACGCCATTACAGGGGCTGGTATACAAAGCCTGGCATCTCTCTCCCCTGTAAATCTATGTTCACAAAGCATAAGACACTTCTGAAAATGAGAGGGTTGATAAGGGTTGACAGAGTCACTTGGTGTCCAAAACTATACCCGGAGACTGATTTGCATATACTTCAACTTGCTTAAATAATGTTATACTTAAATGCCTAGGTATAAATGTTATGTCAGTGCTGCATACCAATGGCAATACTGGTCACATCATATATGTGACCCGTCATATCGAAATGTACCTTAAGGGTCCCAAAATGAAAATTGATTTTTTGGTCTCATCTGGAAGATTATTAATTAAGCTTTAAAATGACACCTTGCTTTTGGTTATTGGATGTTTGATTGCAAAGTTACATCCAAATTGGTAAAAGGCATCGGGCTGATTCAGAAAACTATAGTTCTGAGAAAATCAAGTTTAAAGTTCCTGTTCTGGTAAAACTTGAATGGAGAAAGGATATATTATCTCGGTTTTTAAAACATTTGTCTTATGTTTTGGATGTTTAAACCTAATTAATATGATAGAATACTCTTCAAAGGTAACGTTTCTGATGAAAATAGAAATTCGACCTTGGACGTGATTTTTGACTATGCTCAGCTTTAATGGCCCGTATCTCGAAATTTACAATGCCGACATTAAGGTACCTTTAGATATGACGGGACACATATTATTGAGATCATCTATATTTTAGTTACCAACCTGCTCAGCTGCCTCATGGGACTCAAAACTAAGAAAGCCAAAACCCTTACTCCTGCCAGATCTTTCATCTATCATCACTTTGCACGATGTCACTTTGCCAAAACTATCACCCAGCTCCAGCAGTTTCTCATCATTTAGTTCTTCGCCAAAATTCTTGATGAAAACATTAGTAAACTTGCGCTGTTGATCTCCAAATTGCATGAGTCTCTCCTCACGTGGTATAAATCGCCCTACATACCTACATAAAATTATGGCCATATTTTATTAGCATAAAATCTAATTATTTAGTAATAGCTTAGGCCCGTATCATCTAAGACTTTTTCAAGGGGGTAGAGATTTCAAAAAGTGGACCTTTTTTTGTAACCATTGAAGCATGTTAGTATTTCACAAAGTGCGTAAGTGCAACTTTTTTTTGCCTATTTCGACAAAATAATTTTGAAACAAATGTGTGTTGTTTAGAAAAGACACCAGCTTTCATCAAATGGTGACATGTTTTTTTGATGACAAACGTTTTCCTTAACAGAAACTTATTTTATGCAAGAGAAAATCATTCAACATGGGGAACCTATTTTTTGGTGACTCTTTAGTATCAATTTACAGGCAAAACTTTATGAGTCACTTAAATTACATATATAATTTATACATGATACAATGTGATATGCGATAACACACCAGCCTACATCAGTTCGGCGGAACTCACAATTCAGATACGTATCTGAATTTAGATACCCCGTATCAAAATTCTGATACCCGTATTTGAATTTGGATTAAAAACAGCTGAAATGGGATAGCAGCTGAAATTAATATTCAGCTTCGCCGCCCACCAAAGCGGTATGTACAAAAGTCAATAACATTATCATCATCTGTCATCTAATTCTAACAAAGTTTTGGCCAAATTACTTTGCTTTCTGTGATCAGGACATGTTTCGAAGCTGTTCTTCTAGAAATGCACTGATGGAAATGGCATTTTCACATATACATTTATCGTAGAAGAAAGATTTTCTACATGTTTACTTGCCAGCTTGTGCTATCGATTTGTTATTTGTTGGCGTATCAGAATTCGGATACCCCTCCATATCCTTATTCTGATACATGTATCAGAATTTTGATAAGTGGGTATCCAAATTCAGATACGTATCTGAATTGTGAGTTCCGCCGAACTGACATACTATATTAAACACACTATATACTTACACTTTTTTCCCGTTTAACAACACACCGTTCACTTTGACAATAGCTTTCTGGGCAGCCTCCTCAGTTTCGAAATACACAAATCCATAGCCCTTGGAACCCTTCTCATCATTGGCCACCTATCAAATACAGTAAAAACATTTTAACATTGTACAGACTATGCGATGCATTACAGCAAAAGGTATCTTAGTGGGTCAAAAAACGGAAATGGACTTTTTTGGTAAGAGTGCATGGAAAGCCTGTGATCTCAGCTTTAAAATGACCACTATCATGAGTACAGGACATTTCGTTCTGGACTGGTGTGCAAAAATGTTTTGAAGGTAAACCTGATTGAAAAAAAGGTTATTCTGAGAAACAGGTTTATTCATGACTACAATTATACCAATCACTTGTGGTGATTGCAGTTAGTTGACGATCCTACAGTAACCTGGGATAGTAACAAGGTGCATTTGCTGACAGTAAATAACCGTTTATAACCTAAGAAAAAGCTTTGCATATTCAGCGATACATAAGCCCATTTTTGGTAAGCCAAGGTCACAACGAAAAGTTTGATACCAAAACCACATGGATGCGTAATGGTATACGGTCAAACAAGCTCCGGCCGGCAAAATGAGTGTAAACTCAAGCTTTTACGTAGATTACAGTGGATTTACGTGAATAATATGCTGAAGTTGGAATGGGCCTAGTCAAAATAATCATCAAATTTGCATATATTTAGAACTGAATCTGTTTTTGCACATGAAAAATAATTTTCCTGACAGAATATACTCAAAAGATAGTACTTATGAGGAAATCGGAAAATTGATTCGGGGACCTGTTCACCATTATTCCCAAATTCAGCGGCCCATATCTTGCGGGTTTTCTGACTTAATTAAGATACCTTTTGATGTAACGCTCGTCACATATATAGATAAACTCCAAAGGTGGAGTGTGTGGCCAAAATTATCTGAGCAGGCTTGCGGGGAACGGATGGTTGATTCTAAAGCCCAGAGGTTTAAAAGTTTGGTCTCAGGGGAAGCATGCAAAAATTAAAGGGTTTAGGCAACCATAACCAAGAATGGGGGAGTAGTAGTAGTATGCTATGTACTTTTCCAACAGGGTTCAGGTTTAAGGAGCTAGCTACCATAGGTGGAGGAAGCAGGATGGTGATTCACCCCCCCCCCCCCCTAAGTTTCACAAGTGGGGATGGACCCCCCTAAAAAAGAAAGAAAATGAAATTGAAATTTTCCCTTTGTTTTGATATTTTAAATGTGAAAATTAAAAAAAATTGCACGCTTCGCGAACATTTTCAGACATTATGTCAATTTTCAGTTAAAAATTGCCATTTTTGTGTAAATTTCAAGATTTTTAAAGCAATTTTGAGATGAAATAAGCTAATTTGACAGATTTTCTTTACAGGGAGAGACATACCATTAAAAAAAATCATAAATTTCCTCCGTCCATTTTTGCTCAAAAACATTTTGATTAAAAAGAATTAGCCACTCCCCCTAAAATTTTAACCTTCCACCACCAATGCTAGCTACTATGCAATATACCATATAGCATGATTCCGAATTCATGATAAAGTCAAATTTCAAAACCTTGAAAACCTTGCTCTCTGATTGGTTAGTTTTTACGATATGGGCGAGGTTTAGTATTATGACAAATGTGGGCAAATACCTTAATAGCTCAAATTTGTAAGATCTTAATAGTACAGTAAATGCAAACATTTTTTTACCCAAGGGGAGGAGTAACTGATATTTGTGCCCGGGGGGGGGGGGAGGGGGGGGACCGCTCGAACAATAAAGTGGTACTCATGCTCATCATAAAAACTGGTGTAAAAAGGGTCTGATTTTGACCAACCTGTGGTGTCGACGTCTTTGTAAAAAGGGGTAGTTTTCAGCACAATTTACGCCATTTAGGGTGGCAAATTAAGCAACAACGCATGTTAAGGGTCAATTTTTACTTGATATTGGTCATTGCAAAGAAAGTTAAAACAAAACAAGAGAAAACAGGTAAAAAATTCCATGTAAATGAGCATAAAATTACATTTATATACTCATTGATACCTTTTTTGCTGGATAAAGATCCTTACAAACTTATGTCATTAAGACTTTTTGGGTACTATCATCTTGCGCCGATTTAGGGTGGAATTTACGGTACTATTAACAATTAAGCCATTTAGGATCCAATTCGGACGAGCATGAGTACCACTTTGTTCGAGTAACCCCCCGAGTTCCACAGGTTCCGAAGGTGACCCTATGTGAGACCAAAAATTGGTGAACTGATACCCTAACTGAGACCATATATTTACCATATCTGCTCGAATTCTCTGTCCGGGACCATACCTGTTCAAATGAATATACCCTATCTGAGACTATGCACAAATGTGACAAAATAATTATTGCAAGAAATCATACGTAAAATGTAACTGTACACCATTTGAACACTTTTAAGAAGTGTTTGAAGCACTTTATTGGCAATTTAAAGCACCATTGTCATTTAGTTTGATACCCTATTAGAGACTTAAAAGCCAAATTTGATACCCTATGTGAGACTTAATTTTCGCGCATGGCTAATTTAAAAATATTTTGCGCATTTTAGTTTTCGCTCTCGTGAATTTTTTAACGTGTGGGAGTATATACAAAACATTTTTTCGCTAGACGAGTTAGCATGCAAAATAAATGTAACGCGAAAAATACCACATATACAGCATTGCTATAGCAAAATGTAATTTTGACCTCAATGGCAATTAATTGAAAGCAAAAATACAGGTAGTTTAAAATATAACCACTTCACGTATATTTCTGATTCTACAACTTGCCTGACAAGACAGGATATTTCCAAAGGCTGAAAATATATCATACATAGCTCTGTTGTCAATAGACTTTTCAAGGTTATTGATGAATAAATGGCCAACACCTGTGCGTTGCAGCGATTTCTCACTCTGGTCTCCTGGCTGAGACCACTTGATACAAATTGGTCTCCCCATTAATTCATCAAAGTTCATGGTGTCAAGAGCACGTTTGGCTGCAAAATAAATATATACATCAAAGGAAAATAAAAGATGTAGGCCTCATTAGTTAAAAATTATGAATCATTCCATGCTGGTGAACAGATTTTTTTGTATGCTAAAATTATTTCTGTTCAGACTTGAGTTTGACCCCAAAATGTTTTGACCCCACCTTTTTCCCTTTTGCAATTTGAGATATTCCTTATATATAGTCTGCTCACACTTAAGTGGCCCAATCTGTAATACATAAATCGGCAATCACACACCACACTGTAGATCAAAATCAAATCATGGACCAAGACATTAAAGCAATACTATATGTGTTAAAAATGAAGCGCCCCCTGTCACCCATGACTTTTGATTTGTTTAGCTTATTGGTTTGTTTTGGGTAGATATTAATACCCTCCAAATGATTCAGCTTAAATATGCTTACTTTTTCAGTTATGGTCATTTGTTGAATTAATTAAATTTGGGATCCCGAATTTATTAATTCCATATGTATTATTATAGGAAAGCATGCATGTATTTTTTATCCATTTTCCAGTGACAAAAACAATTTTTTGACAAAATGCACTTGAAAATACTTTTAGATAGTCACATTCCTTCATTTTTTGCTGTTTTTACTAAAAAACATTTTTGACCAAAATCTTATAGTATTGCTTTAACACATCAATTGTTGGCAGAAAGAGTGACCGGTACAAATGATGGATCAAAGAAGCTAAATTGCTATCAGAAAGCAGGGGATCACCATGAACAGGGACTACCGCACCCCTACTATCGCAGCCCCATAATCATAAATTAATATCACTTATCAGTTAGGAATTCATATGGTAACCGGGAAGAATGGACATTGATGTGTTAACACCACAGTAAGTGTAATATTTATTAATATGAGGTCCCGCGGTATGAGGTATATAGTAAAACAAATACAACATGGTTTATTTTGAGAAGTATAGAAAATTCCTGATCCCTCGGTGTTGGATGCGTGTGACTACTTCGTTCCGCTTTACGTCGGAAGAAGTCACACGCATCTAAATTCTAACACCTCGGGATCGTTAATTTTCACTAATTCCCTCTATACCATGTTGTATTCGTATAATTTTTTATGTGTGTATGTACCTTGGGATCAGTAATTTTCACTAATTCCCTATACCATGTTGTATTCATATAATACCAAATAATAATAAAAATTTGCAAAATAATAAAGGGTTTGAGTTAAGGTTAGAGTTTGGGGTTGGGATTAAGGTTAATTTTTGTATAAGTGTTCAAACTTACAGGGTTTGGGACCTGCACATATGCTGTGATTTCTTTGATTTTTTCAATTCTCTTTCATACACACTCCAGGCAGTTTGCCATTATTATGCTCAATCTTGACTACAGACCCGGGGGGGGGGGGGGCACTCGAATTTGAAAGTGACGGGGGTGTGCGGCACGGACCTCTGAAGAGGGGGTCTTTCGGCGAAAGGCTAAATAAAGAAAGAAGGGGGTCTTTCGGTGAGGAGCTCTAAAAAAAGGGGGTCATTCGGTGAGGACAGTTCAAAATAGGGGGTCTTTTAGTAAGGATCTCATTGCATTGAAAAAGGTGGTCATTAAGTGAGGCGCTTAAATTTATCGAAAAAAATTTCTTCTTCTAGTGAGGTGTTAAACAACAATAAAATCAATGAAATAATTATCCTTGGGGTATTAAAACCTATAAGGTATGATCCACAGGTGTTAACACTCACATAGAGCCAAAATCGATTTGGCAAATTGATATAGGCATTGAGAAGATATCCTTATTTGAATATTATGGTATGAAAACAGTACTGTCCAAATGAGAGCATGCCTCGTCAAACGACAGTTCATAACGAGTAAGTACCAATATTGAATTGAATTTCGTGTATGCACCTCTTGAATAATAACACCAACCGA
>JXSR01S011113.1:243944-257713 GCA_000969725.1 Ophiothrix spiculata
TTAAGGTCGTTTTAATGAAAATATGCTATTTTGACGGCCATTTTGGCGGCCATCTTGAATTTTGAGACTAAGCTACTCCCCCGAATTTCCTAGCATGGCATTTCATATACCTGAGACATGTACCTATCCAAAAAGCATTGCTAGAATTGGTCCCCTTTTAGGAAAGCAAAACCCCTTTTTTGAGTTCCTGGCCCAAGGACTATAATGAGGCACCACATCTTGTCGTAATGCGCAAATACTTGTAACCAGGAAAGTTGAGAATATTCTCAACTTTCCTGTTGTAACTTATCCAAGTTTTGCCTGACTGTTCAGTGTGCTCACTAGAGTTTGCATGCTTTGCCTGTATGCGCAACCAAATCGCATCACTCGGAAAATGATTTTGGTGGAACTCATCAATACCCAAACTTATGAGCTACATGGCTGATGACACCATTACACAGGCGGTATTCGCTGTCAAAGTGATCATGGTGATGTCATAATCCGATTCCATTACACGGAAAACCATTCCATACATACACAGGGGTTGAGGGATCAATTTCAGGGGCGTAGCGAGGGTGTCTGGCGCCCGGGGCAAGAAGTGAAACTTGCGCGCCCGCCCACCCCCCCTCCCTGAGAGGGAGGGCAGGGGGGGGGGGACTGGCGCCCCCCTCCCGATGGACACAAAAGGTACACAAAAAAAATCCAACAGCTTTGAAAAACTCCTCTTTTTTTGGCGAAAATGGGTAATTTCTGCTATAATTTGCCTATTTTTTTTTCAGTGCGCGAAGCACGCAAAAAAAATGCGTTTTTTGGCAATAATATTTGCTTATTTAAGCTTAAAAATACTGAAATTGTAAGGGCTCGCAAAAAATGTCACCTTTTGCTGCCGCCACTGCAATGAAATGTTGGTCCAATTATTTTCATATAGTCACGATTTGGCGCCCCCCTAGAGGTGGCGCCCGGGGCAACTTGCCCCCCACCCCCTTGCCCTTCCCTAGCTACGCCACTGATCAATTTTAATTACCAGCAGTAACTGCAGTCATGTTTATAACCCAAAGTCAGATTGTCTCCTTGACCAGCAAAGCATATTACATTGTACTTGGTTTTCTATGGAAGAGACTTTGCAACCCACAGCGAGCTATGTGTATAGTGTTGTAGAGGCCTTGCATGCTTTTATTGATTGGTACCAAAAAAAGGATTTGGACTGATGACCTTCACCGCAAACATGGCACATCATAGTCTATTCAACAAGATATTGTAATTAACCGACTGATAGTAGTGCGTTTTGATGGATGGGATATAATCCGAAGTGGTTGGGTATGGTAAAACTTATGATGAATGCATTTGAACAATCCACCATATTTATGGTATTTTATTTATTTATTGACGGTGTACAAAATAGCTGACTAGCAGCACAGTGCCTTAAATGTCATGCTTTATCCCATATACAAAATGTCACGTACAGGGCCTCTATAGTGCGAATGGTTCCTGGGTAAGCCAGACAAATACGCACTTGGTTATTTCTATGGTTCAAATTCAACAATTGTACTACTTACAACACGATTGGTGTTCCAAAAAAAGGCCAATCTGTACGTCAATTGTCGCTCACTTCAATAATCTTATGCAAACCGCAACTACGCATGGCATTGCCAATTTTCAGCTCTGAAATTGTTTAAACAAAAGTCTTTATTTTAATGCTGATGTATGTCTTTTTAAAAGTTCCAATGATTCGGAGTAAGCATTACATTACAGACAAATAATTTGGAAGTTCAACCCGGGCTGTGCCAAAAGTTTTAATTGAAATGAATTTTAATATTGGTACAGTAACCAAGGCTTCTTTTAATCCTTTCAAGCCCGATCTCTATCATTGCGTTAGGTCAAAGGCAATATTCGCAGAATGTACAAAGCACATTTTGCATGCGTATGTCTAGTTAGGTTAATGCCATGCTTAATCCCATATAAAAATTCCAAAGTCCAATGGCCCGTGTTCACAAAAGTTATTCAGGAATAACCGATTCTTGGATTTTTCATTCTTTGAATTGGAGATCTATAATAGTCCACACTCCGGAGCTACAATCATCTTCTGCAAAACCTGTTGGGACACTTATGAAAAGTTGACTTATCTGTGTAAAATTGCTTGTGTGATCTTAGAGAAAACAAAAGTTGTTACTGTTTACAAAACTTTTCCAATCCCCCTCCTCCTGCCCCACCTAAATCAATGTTGTGTACACATACGTCTGAAATACTCAACATTGATTAAGGGGAAAGGGGAGAGTGCTTAAAATCAATAAGTGCCCGACAGTTTTGCACAAGATTTTAGTATGGATTTCACAGAGCCTGGAATAGCTAGTCCGGGGAATAACTTCATTCTTTGTTTGTATATATCAACTTGCGTCATCAATGGAATTAAAGTTATTCCTCGATTCATAAAGTTATTCCCATTTTGTGAATATGGGCTCATGAGTTTTGCCATATGGGATAAGGCACAGAACTGGAGAGATGAGCAACTCATACCAAAAAAAGAAAATCATAACACCTTTCTGCTGTCAACTAATTTAATGAACAACACACAAAATTGGACTGAATAAGTCCCTAAATCTACAAATTACACATCTGGAACTAAAGAAACACTACTCTTAACAGCTCTATCTTACCTTAAATCGTTGTTGAGAGTGACTGATATAATCATGACTCCCATGTACACCATTTTAACAAAATTATTATCAAGAATATTGCTGAGAATGCATTCATTAAAATACACATTTTCTTATTATTCTGTTACAATTTTCACAATTAACGTCGTCTAGTAAAACACATATTGTGGAAATATTGAAAGACCTCCACTTTGAGAAGTTGTAGGTACATTGTATCTCCATAAAACTCGTGTGATTATGTCAAGTCTGGTGTATTTACCATTGTACATATAAAATAGCATTCAAGTAACTTAATTGAAGACAAATCATAAAATTTACAAAATTAATGAAGCAAAAATACTTTAATACCCCATGTTGTCCAAGATCAAAACAAGACTGGGGACGTATGGAGTCAAGCTCATGACACAATATTTTTTCAGTGTTCACAGTTGAATTGGGTAACATTTAGTACTGACTTGTGTACAATAAACTATTCTTTCTTAACACAGTACCTTTCAAGGTCATTCCATGCATATGGAAATGATACAAAGAGTCTAGATCAAAACAAATCTTGGTGACAAGTTACGTCGTCCTCTGAATTTATTTTTTTGTATCACTTACACAAGTAATCATGGTACCATAAGATGACCCAGGTTTACCATGAGATGACCCAGGTTTACCTGAGTGACAAAATTAAAATGATTACAATTTAAAAAAGTGAAACAATACAGAACATAACATATAATCTTTAAAAAAATAACAATTCAAATGCAACAAAATTATTATCAAATGTTGATTGGCTAAAAAAAAAAAAATTAACCAAACTGAAAAATGTTAATGCTGGGATTGGATACAGAATTTTAGATAGTGTAAATAGTGATGGATCATCACGCTGGGGATAGTGAGTAATGGCATGTGCATTACTTGTCAGTCAAAACAAGTACATTTTAACATACCGTAGCTATATCATTATTATAACCCATTCCAAGCATACTTTGCACAAGCACTGGCTATCAAATTTTAGTAAATCTGAAAATGACTGAAACCAAATTGACTTAGCAAGTTTCCTCAGCAATACTTTGTTTATAATACATATTGCACCACAAATGGTATTTTTGAATCAATGCATTTAAGCATGTTTCTGACTTTAAAAGTCAAATGTAAGCAGTATATATAAACAAGTGCTTTATCAATTATAGTATGAGCTAGGCTGTTTGAACAATGGGCCGACGCAAGATGATTCATCCACCAAAAATATGTAATTCATTTTTAACCACAATGCTGTATAATTATATTCATAAGGACTGTTGTGACGGGTGTAAATTCACATTGCTATACAATAAGTGATAAGTGCTAACCAAACTACAGTAGTTAAAATACATCATTGGATTAATACATACATACCCATACTAGTTAAAATACATGAATGGTGGAAAGATTTCTAGGTGCTCAAGTGCTTAGTAGAAATCTCAAAAATAGTTGTTACTTGAATATCAAAGCACTAGGTTAGGTACCACATAAAATAAATGTTTGGTGTACGTGATCGATGAAATAGTCACTTATTTTTCAATGGAGTTTTTTCTCTTTTTATGGTATTTTTCATGTTTATTTTTCTCTAAAATGTTCACCTATATATTATTATTTTCAGGACTGCAATGAGTCTTGTGTTACAGGTTTTTCCATTTTTTTATATTTTTTAATATATGCGCTCTCCTTTGTTAGTGTTCTTTGCCATTAAAATATGACAGTTAAGGTTTCAAATACTAGTTTTACATTTTTCAAGTTTTGCTATTTTTTTGTACATTTTTTCATATAGTTTTTTTTTTCCATTTGTTTGATATTTTTTGAATCTTTCATATAATATTGTGCTGGTTATGAGACAATTCACACTATATTGGCAAATTTGTGGGAAACTGCAACACTTTGGGCGAAAACGTAATACTGCTTTGCAGGAACGCCAACTAAGACAGTGGATTGCATCATTGATGCTCTTCAAATGGATGCCGGTTCACACCTCAAGTTCCATATGTTTTTACATACAAGCTCATCACAGTGTTGCAGTTTCCCAATTCAACCTTTAGTAAATAAAATACCAGCAACCAATACATCAGATTCATCTTTCCTCTTTTTTTTTCAGTTTTTAAGCATTTTGTGATTTCGGTCTCTGCTTTCCTCTCGATCAAGTGTGTCTAAACTTTGCCTGGTTCCTTGGCTTGATGGGCCTTGAGGACTTCCACAGCTTCTTCAACCTGAATTGAAAATAAAAATTGAGCCAAAATGATGAAACATTTTCCTAGCAGTGCAATTAAAGAGAACGAGCTTCAATTAATAATTTTTTATTTAACTACTAATGCAAGCATTTCTTGACGTATGGATACATAATTTCTGACTTATCAAGAAATTTCATTTTGTAAACAAAACCATGCATGATCATTAGGGAAAGGGGAAAGAATAACCCAAAAATGGACCAAGAAAAAATGAAACTTACTGTAACATTGTTCTTTTGCATTGTTTACTCAAGAAACACGTCTTGCATGCTAATAATTGAACTGCATTTTGTATAAAGTTGTAAATTACACTCAATATTTAGTGCATTGAGAGCAACAAAATTCAGTAAAATCTTAACTTGCAAAAATTAAAAAAAGGATAAAAATGAAACGCAACCTAAAATTTCAAAACGTTTAGCGAGATTTAGTCATTTAAACAGATAACCAGTCCTAATGTTACCTCAGATTATGTAAAGTACTACCGCCAAACAGATGTTGAGACCCAAACAATTGTTTAATGCCCAGACTCTAGCCCCTGGATGTATGTGAATCCATGACATTTTAAAACAGAACTTAATTTCCCTTTAAGTACCACAAATAATGATCTGTTTAAGACAAGTGAGATCAGCCATATTTATTGGCAATAATCTTAAAATAATAAATAAAGCTGGTGTTAACACAACAATTTCAAGGAAGATGTTGCTCCAATTCATCAACTGATGGTTTAATCCACGCCAAACATCCCTTAAACTAGACGGGAGCTGAAAAGTGAAGTAATAAATATCAAACCTTACCTTGGCATTGAGGGAATCACGAGACTCCAACATGTGAAGAAGTTCAGCATTATCAATCTCCAACAACATGCCAGTGATCTTGCCGGACAGCTCTCCATGCATGTGATGGATGAGGGGATACAGACGCTCGCCCAACATTTGCTTCTGCTCATTCTGACTGGCAGCCGCTAACATGTGGGAAGTGAGGGGTTCCTGGCCAGAGACTTGAATGGCTTGCTGGTTGGCGGTAGCTGGGTCCTATGAAGATTGAAAAAAAGAGGAAATATGGGAAAAGTTGTCAGATCAAGGTCGAATACAAATCTCTTCATATCTTAAACATAAAAATCTACCACATCATTGCACACCTGCAAGTAGGCTTGTCCGATGCCCTATGGAACTTCATAATAAGCTCAGACCATCTATCAACATGATACACAGGCAGACTAATTTTAAAATATAATTTGCGGTCCCCAGATCGCTTATGTCGTCTGAAAGGTCACAGGGATGACAGACCCCAAGAAGGCCTCCGACTCCCCTTATATAAAGGGTCACACATGTACCCAAGGGCCATCGAGTCAAAGTCCAATGAAAAATCTCCAAGTATTCAGTATCGAAGCATTGTGTGTAATCCAATTATCACCCGGACATTTGGATCACACTTTCTTGTTTTGAACCGTGATCGAAGTGATCACCGCGCAAAAGGATTGCACTAACCGTTGTAAGGGGATGTGCATGATCTAGTATCTGGAAGAGTTACATAACCACACACAGAGGGGAAGGGTTGGCTCAAAAATTTCATTCATGAGGCCCAGTGGATACCTTACTCATCCTTTTTTGTCAAAATTATGGGATATGTTCAAATTTTTGAGTTCCACATTGGACCCCTTAATGCTTTTGATAGTATCTGTTAAAACAGTCAGTTATTTTACTTGCTGCACCCAAGCAGGTTTACACTTTCATAGTAATTGTGTCCAGTACCAAAACATTGCGTCTACGACACAAAACCCCAATTTTTAATTAGTAATCAACCAAAAAATCTTGTAAATTCTAAGATACTGAAATACTAGTAGCCAAATTTACAAGACCTTAATCCCGATTGAATAAGCAGAGTGGTTTATCAATTTTTTCTCAAAACTTAAACAAGCACCTAAAAAAGACATCATTAACTTTACACTGATATCCTCAAGTGGGTGTTTCCTTCATGTAAGATATTCATGAGCTAGACTGCTTCAAAAGACTTATCACTAAATAATCAATACATGTGTTAACAACAGATTTCATGCTAGACTAAGTTCATGATGTCTTACATGAAGGATGAACCCTCAAGTGACACCTTGATATGACCATTGACCCATATCTAGTGAGGTCATGTATGTGCCCCTACCAAGACTAGAGGTTATGTCCCAAATCCCAAGAAAGTCGAAAGTCTATGTGGATACAAATTATATTCAGGGTTAACATTTTTTTACACACACATATATCTGGATGGACAGATATCCCTACGGTGCTTGTTTTATAGTCCCCCTTTTGAAACAAGTTTAGTCCCTTGTTTCGGCGGGGACCGAAATTCTTTTCAGCAGGGACAATGAACACCTCTCGGCAAATGTTAGTCTCACCTGTGGCACTCCAGATGCAGTCTGTTGTGGCATATTCTGGGTGTTACGAGCTGCAGCAGCATACTTGAAGCCAGCTTGACGACTTTGAGCTGCAGCAGCTGCCGCAGCAGCCGCAGCTGCTCCAGGCATAGCTCCCATTCGCTGTAATCCTGGCTGTTGGGCTTGAGGCATGTCTATAAAGGGAAAACGGAAAAAAATTGCCTTATTACATGAACACCAAGGGTTTAATCAAAACTGTTTTCTTTTCATTTGTAGTACACAATCTTTCAACTAGCATATATCTGGTTCTGGGATGTCGAAATCCCCAAGTCCCTATACCCAAAACATTTGGACATGAGAAATATCATATGCAAATTTAAGCTTCTTAACTTCTTCATGTCAATTTTATTGCAGATTTGAATTCTAGCCTGCATCTAAGTAAAATAACACCAAAATCACCCGAAACATTTGTGGAGATATACAATTTTTGCACTCTTTACAGGGCAAATTAAAAAAATATTACTATATAAGGAATTTAAGGATGTGTAAAATTGTCATCAGCCAAAAGATATATGCCCAGTATCTAACTTGCTTGACAACAGCTTACATCCAAGAAAGGTCTCGTGATATTGTGCTTTGTTTACAAAAAGTATCAGTTAAAATCTAGCCTTCAGTTCAATTTTTCCAAATGGACCAGTATTTTTGTTCGGGAAAATGACCATGTCCAGCTAATTTATGTAGGTAAATGACCAACAGGGTAGAGCTTTAGAAAATGCAAGTTTTTATGCAATTGCCATAATTCACGTTTTGATGTATGGTATTTAACAGCTTGATCAGATTTAAATGCAAATGAGATACATGATTAATTTTCGTAAGTACTTACTAGTCATCCTTTGGGCACTTGGTGCAGGTTGGACTGATGGTGGTACATTTCTGGCTGGGTGCATTGTGCGCACTGGTGCAGCGGCTGTGGGGCCTGCAGCACGTGGGTTGGCAAACTGTCCACGTCCAGCTGCCATTGTCTGGAAAGCAGGATTGGTGGCTGCAGAAAAAGAACATCATAATTTAATTAAGCAGATACCTTCGATATAAGGTCAGCAAATAACAGGCATGAGAAGTTACAGCTTTGGAACAAGGTCTATCAAATAGAAATTAAAACGCTGCCAGTGACAGCAACGACTGATTGTGTTGCGGAAGTAAATTAAGCATTTCTGGAATAACAACCAAATCTTCCTTACATGACGAAAGACTCATTTCATCAAGTTAAAAACCAATCTTGCAACTCTAAAGATTTTCACGAGACGTTCCAAATTTGACGTGTCAAGCAGGCCTTCATTTTTAAGGCGAGCTAGAGTGATTGCTCTCCTATGCTCGCCTAAAAAGTTTCTTAGGAGAGCAATATTTAGCTCACCTGAAACTGCTAAAATCAGCTAATATCTAATGGTATGACCTCAAATCACTCTCCTGACAACTCTCCTTGAACGTTTCAGGAGAGTTATTTATAGCTCTTCAGCATTTTTCAAAAATGAAACCCTGGTCAAGTCGAGGCATTTTTGCAAAGTTTCTGTATTACGTGACAGTACCTTTGCATCCATGACAAATGACCCCTAGATGACCTTTGACCCCACTCACATAGTGGTCGCATGTACATGTATGGACCATTGAAAATCTAATGGATTTGGTCACCAATCTGATAATTTTGAACACTAATTGTAACTGACCTCCAATGACGGTCTACATTTGACTTAATTCCTGTTACAGGAGAGGTCACATGTGTGCCCATACCAGTGGTCGAAATAGAAAATAAATGTTACATGCACAAATGAGGCAAATTATCAAAAGTGGGCTGAAAAACACAAAAAACTGCATGCACAGGCAAAAATTTACATGCACAGAGCAAATTTTACATGCATTTGTGCATGTAAAACCCCCTTATTTCGAACACTGGCCCATACCCATGGACCATTGTCCCAAGTCTCAAGAAAATCTGACAAGTGTGGACTTGGTGAAAGCTAAAGTTTGTGGTTATTGACCTCCATTGACCCCTAGATGACCTTTGTCCGCACAGCACTCACACAGGGTTATGTGTGCCCTACCCAAGGAGTGTGCAAGTTTCATGAAAATCCAACAAATTATAAGGATTTGGTGACATAGGTTTGAGAATGGACAAATGGATGCTGGAATAAACTGACAGACAGGCAGAAATTGCCATTGCATAAACAGGATTGCAATCCATTTAAAAATATATTTTAAAATATGCCAGATAATTAAACATCAATTCAATTTGGTTCTTAAGCCTGAATGAATCAAAAGCTAAAAATTTGGCAAAAACTGACAACAATAATAGATAAAAATACCAACCAATAAAATTCAGAGATTTAAAAACCAAAAGCAGGTTGCATATGTACCACAAGTTCTAATGCCTAAATCTAATGCTGAGGTTGCATGTACACACAAGTGGGCTTGTGTTACTTGTAGATGCACTTGTCGTGTTTCACATGGCCCAAATTTTTCAAGTCGGATTTATTGATTTTTTAAAAACATTTAGGTACCAGGTCTCTGTCCAGGTTGTGGCCATCTTGGATTGCGGACCGGCATCTGTCCAGCATACAGTCCACGCTGAGCTTGGGCTTGGGGCATAGTGGGAGCATAGTAACCAGTAAAGGCTCCTGGGAAGATCTGGTTCACCTGTTGGGCAGGTTGCTGTAACGAATACATACACAAATCAACAGTTAGCAAATGGCTGAATGTGGTGATCGAAATTATGACCATTCAGATCATTCATAATAACCAAATTATAGAAATTATGACCATTCATAATACCATAACCAAAAATATTACGGAAATACTTCAATATTTAAAGGGGCAATTCATGATCCACTTTTCACCCTCAAGGTTACCTCTATCAAAACTGAGTTTTTTAGCTTTTAAGGATCCTCAACTGGTATATGTTACAATGCCTAAACCATTCTTTCATATGTACTTGGACTTCTGATAAAAGTGAGAAAATGTGTCATTTTTTAATTATTGTAGGGGCCCAGACAATAATTACAACACTGTAGCCTATGGGGATTTTCAAAATACTGAAAAGCTTGTAACTTGGAAACGAATTGTCGGAATCAAGTTAAATATTCAGTACATGTTTATAGAGTACTCTTCTTTTTATTTAGCTACAAAAGAGGTGAGGTTTTGTCACATCAAAATCATGAATTGCACCTTTAAATTGAGCAAATTTATTCCACCAAAAACAGAATTGTGCACTCACAGTACAAACTTACAGGTTGTTTTTTAATTCTTGTGATAAACTTTGATTGATCAAAGAAAAAAGATATCAGAACCTTCCATCATGTCTTGCTTCCAATGGGATTTTTGTACGGGTTGTAATCAATGATTAAAGTGATGAAACATAGCACATCACTATCATCATAAGATGACCTGCTCAAAAAAAGTTACGTTGGGAGTACGGCATGATAGAAAGGTCCCAATATCTTCAAGGTTTATTTTTTCCATAAGACTTACAAAACAATATTAAAATATCTTTATTGTAAATAAGTTTACAAAAAAAAGTCTTACGGAGGAGTATAGACCAGAAGGCCAATAAGGCCAGAAAATAGTCTACCCCTAAGAAGAGTTTTGTTACAGAAAAAGAAAGCTCATGAGTAATTAACAAGACAATACTCTTTTGGTCGAAGAGATATCTACTTCTTTGATACTATCAAAGCAACAAATCCTCTCAGAAATAAATGCATTAGCTTTTTTTCTTTCGAATAAAAATTCATCAACTTCTAAAATGTCAATATCAGAGTTAGAATTCCTCATCCTACCCCTATCAATCCCACACATAAAAATTCATAATTTTGCAATTTTCAAAATCGTGATTTAGATTGTGGGATATACGGGTTGTAGTTATATACAAATATATTGTCAAAAAAGTTTTGACTTTTTTAGAGTAAAGCACAACTTACCACAGCTACATTGGCTGCACCACGAACACCAGTGGTAACACGCTGCATGATCTGACTGGCAAGTTGAAGCTTGCGTTCTTCTTTACGTTGAGCAAGGGCTACATAGAGTGGTTTGGCAACCAGAATACGTCCATTCATCTCCGTTACAGCCTTCGTAGCTTCCTCAGGTGAAGAAAAGCACACAAAGCCAAAACCTTTCGATGTGCCTCTTTCATCAGCCATGACCTGCGTAGAAAAGTGAAGATAGCATCCAATCATTTCATTTCTTCGTTTTGACACTAGTGCAGTCATAACACTTTTTGTTGAGGCACAGTCAGGAATTAAGGAAAAAAACATGGTCGCCCAACGGACAACCAGGTTTTAATTTTTGGTTGTCCGTCAGAAATTTGGTTGTCCGTCAGGCTCAAAAAGGTACCCCGAAATATTTTGACGTAGCTTTTCAAAACGGACAAGCAAAAAAAAAAAAGGTCTCTGAAGCGCACAGACAACTACAACTACGAAACACCTACTTTTAATTTTTTTCAACAGCAAATTGATAAAAGGTCATATTTTTTACGGCGATCAAAAATTTTGAAATTTTATCGAAGGTTCCAGTTTTGAAATAAACATGCTAAGAAGTATGTTTATTTGACAACCATAGCCTTAATTTAGGTTGTCCGGCGCTAGATTTGGTTGTCCCGGGCAACCAGAATTTCGGACGCTGGGCACAGTGTTGCCAATTTCAAAAGATTACCCCATAACAGTTGTGCACGCTGATGAGCGAGTCACACATACAACGCGCCCTGCGGTTGTGTTATGTTTAGCTACACACAATCTAAGTCATATCAATTCATGATGTAAAGAGGCCTGCCTATTTGGTGTTGATCAAAGTATAAATAGTTGGCAAGACCAGACATCCAGACCAAATTTCCAAAAACAAATAGGTTTACAATCAGAACTGAGGTTGGATGATTCTTGCTCACCCTAGTAATATTTAATATTTTAGAAAACACACCACATTCGGGTTACACTAGAATCTTTGACCTTATGGCCCATAATGTCAGGCAACCAGACTCAACGATGAAAGCCCTAGTCTACCAAGTTTATTTAAATTCAGATGAGATATATATCATACTATAAAAAACAAACCCCACTTTCATTTAAGGGAGGGAGAGCAATTATAGAGCTCCTCTCCTGTAACCTCTCCTTGGTGGATCTATTAGAGTTATATAATGCTCTTTAACAAATTTCAAATGGCAGTGTCTGTTTCAACTTAGATTTTTATACATGTAGAAATGGAATGGCAAAAAAATACATGAAAGTCATGCATAAACACTTTTTATAGCAATGTATCCAGTTCTCAAAACTTACTCTAGCACTAGTGATTGTTCCAAAGCGGCTGAATTCTTTCCTCAACTTGTCATCATCAATTTCATCATCCAAGTTCTTGATGTACAGGTTGACACCCTGATAGCGGTTACTTCTTTCCTGTTTAATAGCCTCAAAGCGTGCCTTTAGCTCTGCCATACGTTCAGCCTTCTTCTGGGCACGTCCAGCATAGACAGTACGGCCACCTATATCAGTGGTATTCAGTTCTTCGACACACTACACCGAGCAAGTAAAAAAAAAAAAACAAATGAGAAAAACTAAATATCATCTTTAGTAGAAGTTGAATATATGTATATAAGATATTTTTTGTGTTAAGCCGCTAGATTTTTACCCGCTACTATCGTGTAACTTTCACATTATCATGACATATGGCATTTGTCAGTCCGCTGGACTCCGATGCAGGGGGTTTGTGTGGGTTAATGCATGTGTAAAAGTCAGACCGTGAACAAACTACTTTCAAACAAGAAATATTTACTTAGAACTACAACATTATGGCTCAATATTTCTAAATCATTTATGTCTCACTATACAAATGTACACAAATAGGTTTAGCACAAGGAAGCACTATTTGAAAATACTGTTCTTTTTATGTTTCAATAAAATGAAGCTATATTGCAACAAACTATTATCCCCCAAACTGTAATGTCATCCATATCATGCCCACAATTCGGCGAGATCCTAAAGTTGGTATTAAATTTGAAATCACAATTCTTCGGACAATGTAAACAAATTTCCAGATTGCAGCAGGGACTTCCGTTTGAGAGCTCTATTGAGCCACCCTACTCCCCTCAAATGTTTTATGGGAGCTCAATTAATAGAGAGCCTTGCATGATGATATTTACATCAAAATTTTCAGATAGCTCCCCTATTTGTTTCCATAAAGAACTTTTGGAGAGCTAAAATTTCAAATTTCAAATGGAAGTCCCTATTGCAGGGTATTATTGTTTACAAATGCAACCAGTGCCGTGAAATTCCTGATCACGTAACTGATGTCCAAGGAATTTTGACAGACTATACAAATACTACATGGTCAGAGGTGAACTAGTGCAATCTATCTTTCACGAGGTACTGGTACTGTATTATCCTGAGCCCGAGGGATAATATTCTCATAGCTAGTACCGAGGGACAGATAGATTGCACTGCTTCACCGAACAATGTAGTATTTGCTTTATCATACTTCACTGTGACC